>BQKZ01001493.1:0-12761 GCA_036244855.1 Temnopleurus reevesii
ATTATATTGAGTACGCCTAAAGGTCGATAAACTACGATCAATGCCTTCTTTAAAATAACCACATTAATTACCATCAAATTCGATTAAAAAAAACTAAGGAAATTATATCAACCTGTAAAATGTATTATAGATATGCCACATTATTATTTCCATGAATTATGTTAAGGCAATTTGCAAATTAAGGACTTTTTGGAGCTAAGGACGATTCTTTGTGAGACCACAAAACAGATTTCCGAACAATTTCCTTCATCGTACGTGCCTGTTGCACTGAATTTGACATTACATGACACTTGGTCATGTGCAGATCTCCAAAATTCAAATAATACAGTATAACGGAGATTCTTGGGACCATCACAATACATGAACACGATATAAAGTATTTTCGAAATGTTAAGTCGAACGCAATTACAATGCTCCGGTACCGGCTTGTCATTGTTGTGTCCGCACAGTTGAATACACGGCGTACAGATCTATTGTCTGCGTTCTAGTTAACTTTTCGGAAATAATTTATATCGTGATCATTGTTAATCACTTATAATTATTAAGAACTGGGACCAGATTTTTCACCTATTTGTATTAGATATTTCGTTATATCAGATCTCCATATCTTGTGTTTCAACTGACTGTACGTGTTTCGATGTTTTTTATTGACGTTGTCAGTGGATAAAGGCTACGACTTACACTCCGTCTATCACACGATCTACATTGGATGACATACCTAGAACTTCGTAAAAACTGTTTGAATTCACCCTCTTGTTCTATGATATTTCCATGTTCTAATGACGATTGTCGCACGAGTGAAGTTTGTTACTCCCATCATGTAGGCAGGAGTTTGATTTCCCTCAGTTTGGAGTAACTTGACATTCTTTGAATATGATATTAATCCTTTTGTAGATAGTTTACACCTTTTATCAAAATTATTTCCCCCCCCCCCCTTCATCTATATGTGATTAATTTGCTCCCTGTTGAAGTCAAAGTTGTATCCATATTGTAATTTAAAAAAAATGTTTATATATCTATATAACCATTCTGTATTCTATATCTTAATCTGAAAATTAGGGAACTTTTTTGAATGAATAAGTTGACTACAAATACACCATAATTATATATCGTTTCAACTTTGCTATTACCCGACAGCCGTCACGCTGTGGCAGTTCGGCGTTTAATTAGCTATCCTCTCATTTGTTGAAGAAGATAGCAACATATTGCAGGTTTTATACTCGTGTATGAATAGCAGGATTCACAGAAGTTGTATCTTTCTTGGAAATGTAAGAGGTCTGTAAAAGGATCTACCCAATCACGACGTTTCGATGAACGTGTTCTCATCATCTTCAGGAGAGTGAGTAAATTCAGGATCGAGAGACCCATTTATTGGCTTCTTGGGATCCAAATGCAGAGCATATTTTCGGGGAGGGGTGGGGGTGGGTGGGGGAACCGCAACTCATATCTTTCACAACTTCAAAATTGTAGAAATATATATAGCCCTTGAAATTTTGTGTGAGTGGTATTGTACAATCATGATGATCGTACATGAACCGTCATCAATCTTACGACGATTTCTTTACGATGTTTTCTTGCTAGCCTGTTCAAGTCAGCACATAGCCTTCTCACGATGATTCTGTCGTAATCATCTCCACTCCCCATAACGTTGTTCCTCAACATTCTAGCCAAATAAATACCGTACTCACAATGCAGGCAGATGCTACATCATTCATACCATGAATAGTAATGTTAATGCAATTAGTTCAGAGAACTAGATTCGAGATCTAATGCACATTATTTCTTAATATTAAACGTAAACGAAAAAAAAGCAGGCCAGTGCCACAATCTTATTCACCTTCGTAGTACGGATTTCTTGTTTCCAAGAAAATGGACAATGCCAAATAAAGATAAAAGAAAGACTTAATATTGGACGAGAAGTCAATAATGCAATAATAATTTTTATTTGTATTATACTTTCAATTCTAATTTTGTTCATCATTTTCTAGGAAATGTCCTACTAAATATCTTTTGTAGTGTAAAGAGAAAGAGGGACCGTGTTTTAATGTTGAACAGGTGTGGAAATTAATACCAATTTACGTGGGAAGGTATTATATAACTCCGCACTATCATTTTTTTAAGCCCACTTTGAGCTAAGATCGGCACTCCTGTGTGCTTTTACCATGTTTACTGTAAGCGTTGAAAAGAGAATTTATTCTCAATTGTGATTAATTATAATGAATGTTGCGATCGATTAGTATCGAATGGGCTGATAACGACGGATCCCTATCATCGCTGCCTGAGGATACATGACTGGTTTAGGGAGCAAGTGGACTAAAAGTTGGAGAAATATTTAACCATTTTGATACATATGGTCAATTTCTGGAAATGTTACCTCTTAATCCACCCTGGAATCAATGCCGTTTGATAACCAGTCATAGACGGTTTCAACTTTCTTTGCTAGACAGGAACATTTATTGTTTAAAAATAAGATGTATTTTATTTCATCGGGAAACTTCTCTTTTTTCTGTAGAATCACCAGACGCTAATGGTTCAATTCAATTCAATTCAATTCAATTCATTTATTTTCACTTCATCAGAAATAATACAAAGTATAATGAACATTTACAACAACAAAAAGTTGAATAAAACTCTGTATAACAAAAATATAATGAACATAACATTGACAAATATTGTGCAAAGCAGTTAACATACAAAGTAAAACATGCATTTTATGGAGTGCTTTCTTTCTTTTTTGAATAATAGGAATACTGATGAAGTGGAGGGGTCCGCTAAAAAGCAATGCTTGTAGAGTGCGGACCTCTCGAAGAAAGAAAATGAACAATAGGAACTCATAATCAGAAACGAATTACAAATTTATATACATTTACAAAAGAAAGAAGAAGAAAAAAAAAGAAGAAGAAAAACCAGCAGTACAAGACGAGAAAAGGAAGGGACGCTGCTAATAAGGACAGAATAAAAAGAGAAAACATTAGGAGAACATGCGGAGCTCGTGAAATGTGTAGAACAATAATGATAAGTATAGGATTAAGCTAAAGAGACGATGACATGAAATATACAAAATTTGCCTTGAGCACTCTACTAAGTGGATATGTGCTCTCTATAAATTTCATGTATTATTTTTATCATTATTATTAAAATGGAAAATATATAAATATGACACTAATGGTTGACATGTTATCACCCATGCACGTACTGTAATTCATTGTATGGACAGGTACTTTGCATGATTTATGTTCCATTCTTGAATCTCTTTTCCATTTTTATATCCTTTTTGACATCTAAAGGATGGAAATGTAGATTTATCGGCCGACATGGGTAACAGTTACTCTCGGTGGGGCGTTTGCTAATAACCCTTTTATGACACGTGATACTTGAAGGGTTTTTGTATGCCATGTGATGATATGTGGGTCCTGTATGTTCTGTGATGATATGTAGGTCCTGTATGTTTCCTTATCTGCTTTTTGTGCGGATTCATGAGGGTTTCATTATAATCAGAAGTGGGTGAAATAAAAAAAAGACTTGAATTATTTTTAATCCTGTTAATTTTGTGGCGATTAAATTTAAAATAATCAGCAATGAAGATACCTGTTTGACAAAGAATGAAACACACGTATACTCGTATTATGTTACATAATTTATCTAACATAATACCTTCATTTAAAGATATTTTTTTTCCTTTTTATTAAACCCTTCCACAGGGCTATTTTATTGAATAAATAAACATTACATTTACAATGGATGCTTACATTTCAGAAAAAAAAAGGTTTACAACATAAAAGCATATTCTGAAAAACAATTTAATCCATGAATTAACGTGTTTTTAAAGCAAGCCCAAAATGATTATTACAAATGATGCAAAAAATGTATTATATGTAAGTTACAAATTCAAAAATAGATGCATAAACATAACCGTACATAACGGTACATATGTATAAATATGAACAAGTAAATTTTGAGATATGATGCAGAGTAGGGACTATGCTATTGGAAATATTTGGCTATTATACATGCCAAAATAAGCATTACCTTTTTTAAGAAATAGGAAGAGATTGCCAAACTGCATATTGTTTTTTTTTTTTTGTCTATTGAATTGGAATTATCTTTACTTATTTGTCTTATTCTATTTCGCTTTATTATGCTTCGTTTTCTTTTCTTTTATTTTACTTCGTTTTTTTTTCTATCATTTGTTTTGATATTTCCTGATGATTTGCGCAAGTTGTTTCGCTCATTTATGTAAGCACTTTCTTGGTATTGTGTTGATGATTATCAAAAATTTAATTCTAAATCAATAAATTGATTTTATTTGATTGAACTTGATTATCACTGTTCCCTGATTTTTGTATTTCACGCGGTATTTTTTTTGAGGGTGTATCTTTTATCAATATTGCGATGATTTGATAGCCTAAATGTTTTTGTCAACACGAACATCAATTGCTGACTCATTTTTAACCACATTTCAAAAATGAAAACAAAAAAACACATCAAAACCTGCATCGGGGTATCTAAGTTGATAATCTTTCCTTCAAATTGTACCAGATATAATGAACAACATCAATGACAAAAATACCCCTTGATTTTGCCCCAAAGACGATATAATGAGGACAGTTGTAAGTCTCATCTTTGTAGTCTAAAACCGTCATTTCATCATTTTTATACCCACGAAAATCTCAAAGTGTGTTTGAAATGACACCTTTAAAACGAATATGAAATATATAGGCCTATGTGTTCCATTGCACATTTGATTAAACAAAGTAAATTGAAATTCCTCAGAATTATTCAGAAATGTGGAGGGGTTTGTGTTTCATTGTTACGTTTCATAGGTACGTGGGGAATATCTCTATCGTTTGAAGGCAGTTAGTGTTTCATCTTAGTTTTGGAATGAATGATTCCGAATGTAAAAAAGAAAGAAAAATACATTTATTCTCATAAAATTCTGAAGGATCTTTTGTGATGCCATGATGATGAATGAGGATGAATATAATTGAATGATTCATCACAAAAGTTGATCAATGATGGGCCTTCATATCGGAAATGTTATTCTGATGCTCGAGGGAATAGATCTTACTTGTAATTCGGCTCAGAATTATTGTAAACTTTTAGGTGTTTTTTGCAACCACCATATAAGCTGAAAATTGTACATATTTTGTGTGTGAAGGCTGTTTATTGTTTGATTTTTGACAGTGTTGGTCCCTTCGTATATATTTGTTCTCTTCCCAAACACCAATTTCAGCAATTATGCTTCAAGTTTTTGCGATAAATCAAAATTAAAGCATCCCTAACCGGATGAAAAAGGGAAAATGGGAAACCCCCTCTCCACAAATTTTAAGCTACATCGTCGCCCCTTCTGTTTGCCTTTGAATCAATCGTTTAACCTATTTTAGTTTGTCAGCCATTAGAAAACATAACTTTGTGTCAAGAAGTAAGAAGTAAGGAATAAACCACCTCCCATAGACGTAGTAGATCGTCATAGGTCAGTGATAAATAATGCAACACGAACGCGCGTGTGCTCACATTAACGTCCAGCTAAGATTGCTTGACTTTCATCGGTCGTTTTAATATGACGTGATTCGCCCGTTGAGCAGAGCTTGAAATCGGAGGGGCTGGTGAGCGAAGAGCTTTAACTACCCTCGGAAAAATTGGTAGCTTATTGAACAATTTCTGTGTGTGGCAGGATTGTGATCGGAGGGAGCTCAAAAGGAACACGTTATACATGCTTGACCGTGAACTGACTCACAGTAATGTGAGATTTACTATAAATAAATTGGTTTACAGATACACATTCGGTAGAAGGTCGGCTTCAGCGGAAAAAGGTGTATATGAATATATTTGATATATACTTGACGTTCCTGACCAAACGCATTCAGCACCTTTCTCTCCAATATACAGCTGCCAACTTTTTGCCCAATATAAGTATGCTCCATGAGATCATTTCGAAATATTGACAGCGACAGGCGTTTGAATTCGGGTGAGCTTAGTGATGACGAGCAGTTAAGAAGACTAATTTCAAACGACCATACTAATCCACATTGACAACGATTGCCAAACCTCTGATGCCCGCATGAAAGACAAAACCGCTTTGGTAGAAAGCAACAGTTTTGGCAAATAGTTCAAGTTGAAGAAGTTGATTGGGCAGAGAAAATCAATTTCCAGAACGATTGCACCCTGCCCATGTTCATCGACCCACATGTAAGTGATTGCTTCTGACATCGTAGATAAACAAAGAAAATTACATTACTGAATGAGAACTCTGACAAGCAGAACATCAGCAACTATCACAACATCGAAGCTGAGAGGTTGTACATCATCAAAGCCTCTTACAAGCACTGACAAGGTAAGCTTTAATCACTTTGCATTTATAACAATTTCACGGTTTCTACGTGTCTGGGTGTACGGGAAATAAGTAAAGCTATCAAATATTTAATTCAGTAAAGGGTGGAAACCGCCAAATTTGAACACGTAAAGAGGCTTTCCACTTTTATTTCCGATACGTATTGTTCTAAACTAATCAAAAATAAATAAAGCAGTCTGGATGACAGGGGAAACCACCAAGCTATTAACACGTAAAGGGGCTTTCCATTCTTGCTTCTGGGATAATATATTTTTCCGGGGGGGGGGGGCATCCTAAATCATGCAAAGACATCAAGATGATTCAAATGTTTGGTTTTGACGAGAGGAAACTGCTAAACGTGCAGACTGTGTCATTCTGTTCTGGGACTAATTAATGAGCTGTACGTGTGAACATGTTCTAGTCTACCCGGCAACACGCTGATCAAGATTCAGACTCCTTTACCGTCACATGTTCTGAGGTCTATACAGCAACCAAGCAGCCAAGCTTCTTTGAAGCCGTCTCTATGTTGTAAACATCCGGAGGAAATATAAATACAATCCTCATGCTGTCATTGAGCAAGGCTAAACTTGACCACGAAGACACGTGCCCCGACACAACTTTTCTTAAACTGTATGTGTCACCAAAGGCAATTGGGAATGTCTATCAAAATGGAAAAAGACAGAAGAATGATCTAATTCTGATAGTAAACCCTATTATTAGCATGGTAGGAGTTTATAGCAGAGGGAGATGCATAGACCAATAGACTGATATTTAGTGTGACATGTATGGTCTCTGGGGTCACTTTCCCAATAGGCTAAACACTGTTTAGCGATCTTACCCTCAGGACAGAGCAACCACATGCTGAAGTTCAAGGGAGGCTGCAGAATTAAAGTTGTTGGAAATCGCAGGTCAATCATATCGTTATATCATACATATGAACAATATATTTTTTGACAGGGTATCCTGGCGTGTACTGTAAATCAAGCTGATTGGCAAAATCACAAGTTGATTCCCGTGGTACTTGTATGCGGCTTCGAACCCGCTCACGTCTTTTGAATGGTGATATTAACCCTAACCCTAACCCACTTTCTTTGTTTCTCTGGCGTGAATCTAGACATTTTGACGATACACATAGTAAAAAAAACAAACAACGATTTATCTACTCTCTTTCCCTCTCACAATCGCTATCATAGGATGTTGGTGCATGATTAGATCTCTGAATCTGGAATAAGCTCAATCAATGTTGTGCTTTCACTTTTTGTGAAGCAATGTCAGATGATAGGTATGACATATTTTGTATTGTGTACCCTATAAGTGAATTTGCCTCACTCTCTAGCCGTCTTTCCAGGATTGCCTTCTTTTTTAGATTGCTATTTTCAGTTTGCCCTCAAAAGTCTAAAATGAAAAAGTTTAAACAATGGCTTAACACAAAATCAATGAAGAGAAAAAAAGCGAATGGAAAAATATGGAATGGAAATAAATTACATTTGAAACCTCTTTTCAAATCTCTCATGACAAAGCCGGAATGAGAGAATTTGAAAAGCAAGATCGAGACATGTCACAACCAATCTAGATCATTCTTAGGAAATTTTCTGTCTCAATATCTGAATATTGTGAACCGAAATGCATTCTTAAATACACCAAGTATTTGGGGTGCGCAAATAATGTAGACTTCTGATCCACTAACTTAGGGCGGGGCATGGAATAGTTTCACCTACTATTTGATGATGAACATTATTTCCAAGGTTAAATAAAAGCTTGAAAAACAACTTCGGAAATTTCATGAGGTTTACTCTCAATGATGAGCAAGAATATGTTTATTTTTGTTTATAATAAGATTTTGAGACTTTATCTTTAAAATCTGTGAGCTGGCAGGTATGCTGCACCGTGGATTTGGTTTATAAATCCATGTTTGCACGATGATTCGATGACCCAGATGTCGTAATGGTACGCTATTCGAAACAGCAATTCATTAACCAGTGTTGAATACAGTCACATTTGTATACAAACATGTCAAAGCCAGTAATCAACTTCGATTCAATTTTTTTTTTTTTGAGGGGGGGGGGGGGGGGTGAATAATTCCCCAGAATTCGAATAAAGTTCTCAAATTTTTGTTGATAAATGGGAAAGTTATGAATATTTCAGCGATAGTAATAAATCCTGATTTGTCGTGCACATTGGCAACTTTTAATAACGCGTTATGACGTTGATGTCATACACTTCTCCGCAAGTAGTGAATTATGTATCATTGCTTTCAAATCCCCCTTTTCAACCCGTTCATGCAAATTAAAACATGTTTGTATAAAAATATTTGGGGCAGATACATTTCTTGATTAAACCTTGAGAATATGCAGTTATTGATTAAAACAGATTCTTGAAAACAGTAAGTTATACCAGTTAACAGTCGACGTACAAGGCCTGATGATATATTCGTCATTACATGTTGCCAACATTCATAATTTTCTTACTTAAACTTTAAAGTCCGAATATATCTTACTTTTATTTACTTTACAATGGTTCAAATAATTTGATAGGAAGTAGTGGAAGGTTTTAGGTCCGAATCCAGGGAAACAACCTGCTGACATTGCAGTAATAAATACATCGGCATACAGCTTTACAGGCATGCACAATAAGCTGTTTATATATTGTTTTTTTTTTAATCAAAGCAGTATTAGTAAGTTCATATGATCTTTCGGGAGCAATTGCTGAACCAACTTTCAATACAAATAAATCCCGCAATGAAAGAGAACGTTTGCTGCCATCTGGAGTTGAATAATTGTGACAAAAATATATATGAATGAAATATAAAATTATCTTATTATTACAGTGTATAAGTAGTTGTAGACGTTAGTACTTCGTCGTAGTAATGCATTCTACAAACTAAAATGTTAAATCCAATGCAATGTATATTATTATTTACATATAAAAATCTCAACTGCCAGATCCTGAATAAGAAGCTGAAAAAGTCAACATTTGGTTGGCAGTCAACGTTTAGTGCTTCAAAATGAGAAGAATCAATGTAAAATGGCACAATTCAATCGTGCCACACTCAATTTAATTTTCATAGAAATCATCATGTGAACACTTAAGGAGCTGTCTTTATTCTTGCATCCTTTGTTGTTTATAGGACAGACAACTTGATTTCAGAATGTTTTAAACTTCACAACGGCAACGTTACACGATATATTTGACATTTAAAAGGTATGTTGAAGGAGTGAGAACCATATCCAAAATGTTGAATCAATATTTCAAAACATACTGTGATCGAACATTAAAGTGTTGTATTGAACAATTTCCAAATATAGATTTATTATTTGTAAACGCTGCAGTAGTAGTAATGGCAGCAGCAGCAGCAGCAGTAGCAGTAGTAGTAGTAGTAGAAGTAGTAACAGTGGTAGAAGTAGTACAAATGGGAAAAGGGGCAAAAATGATAAGGGCATGAAGGCCAGTGGGTAAAGCATTCCGGCCATTTCTGTCATGGTAAAAGGAAGAAGGAAAGTAATTGTTAATGTTGTACGCATTCCACCAGTGAATGTCGAAGAATCAATTTTCCCCCACTACCGTATATGGAATCAGACTATGTCAAAAAGAATCTAAAATTTTGTAAGTTGAACCTAATTTTACAACGGGGATCACTGATTTAGCATTTTGGCATTGTGATTGCTATATGCCCCCGTCCTCCAAGTATGTTTCAATCAATCTATTAGATCGAAAAATTTAACTTCAGCTCAAATCACAGCGTTCGTTTCGTTTTTCTTGCTATCGCCCAACACAAAGTCTATTTATACTCTATTCAGTTTCTAAAGATTGTCTGAAATAAAGGAAGTTTTTCTATGATGCCATCTTTGATATAGTCTACCCGTTCTGTTGTATTTTGCGGTTTCATTTTATTACTCATTTTCGTAATCGATTATACAATGGAAATTTGTTTTCGATATTTATAAGGTTCATCTTTAGAAGTAAAGGCACATTTCTTTCAAAAACAGGTTAACAACATAACTTTTTTTAATGACACGATTCTTTCTGGAAAAAAAACACTGTTTGACCGATGAACTATATCTAGCACCCTCTCTCAGCAATAACTAGTATTTTGTTTGTTATCGTGCATATATTTGAGGTTATTCCGAAATATGACATATAAACATTTCATTCGGAAATTTGTATCCAATTCTGCACATGAGAAGGCGTTCTTTATTAAAAAAAAAAAAAAAAAAAAAAAAAGACAAAGGCATGTTCTGTCTCGTTCTGTCTCGTGGTCTACGAGACCGAAGATTTTTGACACATTCTAAGTCATATCTTTACCAAAACTCAATTCTTTGCTACACAATTTCTGTGCAATAATCTTCATGATATTATATTCTTATCTACATTTGAAGGCATATTTCGTGGGAAATGATTCGCTTTTACCCAAACCTTCCTTTACCTTTAATAACAACCACTATGTGAATATGAATCTTCTCTTTGACAAACACTCTTAAAACAACAATATGGATCAATATGCAATTGTTTCACATTAGTAAGGGCTCACTTATTAAGGATGTGCATTTTTTTTATGTCATCACTGATTTTACGAACCAGCCTTCTACCGCATGACTAGCGAGGGGTGGTTACACGAACCAGTCGTAGCAATTCAATTGAAATAAATGCTATTGAAATCAAATGAATTTATGTGGTATGCCATTGTACTTGATGATATGTCGCTGTTCCTACGTCGTAATAGGCTGGTTCGTAAAAACGCTGACGTTTTGGTGTGAAAATAATAATAATAATAATACACGGCTTTTATATAGCGCTTATCAACTCTTCATTAGAATTCTCTAAGCGCTCTACAATTGCAGCATTATTACCCTGGCTTTAGCCCGGCAGCCACTTTATTAGCGCACTTGGCATTTCAAGGAAAATATTCCTACCAGGTACCCATTCACCTCACCTGGGTTGAGTGCAGCACAATGTGGATGAATTTCTTGTTGAAGAAATTGACGCCATAGGTGGGATTCGAACCTACGACCCTCTGGTTGAAAGGCGAGAGTCAGAACCACTACACTACGGCGCCTCCACGTGTGTTTGATAGCGAGTAAAATAATTTCATTAGGGCTATTTCCAGAAAAGTAAAACTTGACCGGAAAATTCTTATAGGCCTTTACGTGTGATAGTGATCCCTAACATTTTTTTTTTTCGCGTAGTGTATATACAGGCGATTGTTAGAACGTTCGTGATATAGAACCTAATTAATAAGTGAGTGTTGATAAAACCTGGTTCTGCTCACGGTAATCATGTATTAAGATACCTAATGGACCTGTCACATGTAAGCCACTAAATACTGGTCTGTCATCGGTTAGACTAACACACCTCCAAAACCTTCCAAACCAGATTTTTTTTAATTTTGAATTGGAACAGATTATTTTGTGTGAGGTCAACGTCGTGTTGCCCTTTCGGAATATTGTGCAAAGTTAAATCTTAGAACGCAATATAATCATTATTTTCTATCACCACAGTGTAACTTACCCATCTAAAACACGAGTTGTAGGAGACACAAACTCTTTCAATTTTTTAATTGAATTGAACTAAACATTTATTTCCTTTTGCACAGACACGATCAATGAAAAGTAACATGACAATTTGAAAGTAATACAATCAGGAGGAGAGTAACCTGAAAGCATAGCTTGAGTTGGGATCGCCATTGCAACAAACACTTTTAAACAAAAATGGCACTCAATATAAGAAGAAAACACAAGTTCATTTCAATTTCATTTTATTGACCTAAGGAGGAAAAGAAGTCGATACATTTGAGTATAGAAATCAAATAGAGTTAGGACGGTTATTCTAAAAGAAAACACTGGTCTAGATCTCAAACACACTACAATCACGTGTATCTTAAGATTAATCTGTTCTTTTATATTTTAGCACAATTTTGGTTATTGCAGTTGCAAATCTAAATTTTTGATTAAGACAGATTAAATGTGAAGGCTCTTTCGATAAATTTCTATCATATATCTGTCTGGCGCCAAATGGGAGGTTGAAAGCTGTTCAACTTACACAACCCTGCCCTTGGATCTACACGTCTACAATCCACGTGGAAACGTTTTCTATAAGACCAGTAATCATCAAAGTTTCAATGAAGCCATATGAACTAATGGCAAGTCAAGCAAATGAGTGCTGATAGGAAGACATGTAAACTCACATGGAATTGATGTGTAAACTCATTCATTGATTACTTATAATTATATAATATTGGATGGCAATAAATGGAATACCAGGGAATATTGCACGAGTTACGGCAATATTGCACGAATCGAAGATGAGTGCAATATTGGCCCTAACGAGTGCAATATTCCCGGTATTTCATGAAATGAAGCCATCCAATATAATTATTATTATCTTTACATATACCAGAAGGCTGGTCACTGCTTTGCGCAAGCGTAAAATTGAA
>BQKZ01001493.1:21959-32820 GCA_036244855.1 Temnopleurus reevesii
TCCTTCCTGTATGCTGCCCCTTGTGCGTGGAAATAGTTCATTTTCTGAGAATCGATTCATTTTGTTCTTGTGAATTAATTATCGATAATAAAATAAAAGAAAACCTTAATTCAGGAAAAATATATACAAAAACGTCATCAATAAGAAGGGCATATACAATTTTGAAATGCCATGTTCAAGGGTCAATTCATAGGGGGCAAGTAAGTCGAAAGGGCGCAGAAATAATATTGCATAAGGGGCAAAATGTCCCTTTCAAGTATGGCAATACAACTTTACAGAATAATTAGGTGCTAATTATCTTAATCTATTTGGTCAGTGCGAAATGGAAGGTTAGTTTGACGAAAAAAAAACGGCAACTTTGAAAAACTTTGAAAAAAGGGCACATTTCTTCATGCTGGAATTTTTTTTCGAGGGGGGTGGGGGCAAATGCCCCCCCCCCCCTGCCCCCAGTTCGGCCGCCCTTGCTTGACTATTTCAGAAACTCTTCTAATTTATTTTACACTTACTCTAATACGAGTATCAGGATATCATGCAAATATCATTGACCGCGTATTCAAACTGAGCTTGTGATACTTCAAACTCCTTAAAAGATTGATTCTATCCGAAACAAAGAAGATTTTTATTCCTATTTGTTGTATGTCAACCTTTGCTCTTTGAATGCAATGATGATGAATGTCTCTTCTTACTTTGAGTTTTGAGCTAATATTTACCACCCAATTTGGTACTAATAAACCGGCCTTTGGATTCACGCTTTATAATGCAGTTGGAACAGTGGACGATACTAAAAACTACAATAAATATTTTGTTCAGGAAGGAAAGAAAAAATATAGTTGACCTGGACGAGAAATTATGACAAAATTGTTCACTATTTGCTGACTTGAAGAGATCTGAACGGCATTGCACTATCTTGTGTGCACAAACCATTGACATTGTGTCTTTATCGCCAGGCATTAAATCGTCATTTGTTTTTCATTTGGAACTTTAGTTAATTATTTTACATATATTAATGGAATTTACCTCTATCCGACGTGATGAAGAAAGTTAACAGTTTTGTGTTCAGGTCATTAATTTCATTATAGGAAGACTGTCTAAACGATTGAACTCTACTTCTCCCATTTACTCTAGATGTTAGAGACTTTGAGGCAAGTTGTGCTGGTACGTAGAAGCATTGCTTAAAAAGCTTCCAATCAATATCAAAATAAGAAAGGGGAAATCGTGAAAACATTGAACTGATATGACTTGAATCGGATTTGAATATGCTGGTTGGAGAAAGCATTCATTTTGCCAGACATGCTAGCGCTTATAAACAGAGGCAGTGAACCGGAGTACACATCTTAGCAATCCAACTATCAGTGATAACTGGATAACTTCATATTATTGGGAAAGAAAGGTAAGTAAGTAATAATACTACTACTAATAATAATAATAATAATGATAATAATAATGATAATTGTACCATTTCTAAAGCGCCGAATGCGCTGCTTCTAGGCGCTTTACAACATATAAGCAAATAAATATGTACATAAGTAAATTCATGAATTTGAAACTATGGAAAAGAATATCAAAACAGTAAGTAAGCAGTGAGTATATAATGATATTGGGAGCAAGGTGAAGGATTGTACATGAATGCCTATGAAGAGCGTATGCACTAATGAAAAAGGTACAATTTTGCACCATAAGTGCTATAAAGAAATGTAACACCGGGGTCACGTTTCTTACAGATGCATCTCAACCCTTTTAGATCATGTAGATAACTGATATTATGCACCAAGAAGATTTTAAAGGACAGGATCATCAACTGAACACAAAAATGTAAAACATCTGGTATAATTGAAAAGATGAAGACTAGAATTAATGGATTGATACTCGTGTTAGATGCTGCCTAATGCCAACCAAATTGGGACAAAATCAAACAAGTTTTAACAGTCTTGGGGACTGTAACATAAAAGATGCAATTGGACTTAAGATAGATATTTATCGTAAGTCTATGGCAAAATGTGTACCAAAGAGATACAATTAATTGCAAAATTAATTTTATCTCTTTATGTTACAGGCCCCTGATGCGCAGTACATTATTCGGATATTCGAACTGGTATGGGAGATGTGCAGTCGTTTGGCTTATAAATGATGAGGAAACATTTTCACACATTTATGCCACCTCAGTGAGAACTCTCACTCAAAATGCTGAAAATAACAACTTATTCTGGAATCAATTTGACTAAATTTGCACGTGCTTCCACACGTTGTGGTTCTTCATTTTGATATCTTTAGATGTGATTCTTCAAGTAGACCTACTTTTGTTCGCGCCCAAGTGTGCCCGATCAAGATATTGTCATTACCCTTTCTTTTGGTATTAATTATGTTTACATGCACTCACATACTGAGAAAATCTAATTAGCATAGCTGGGTCGACGAAAACTTCACATGTTACGATCAGCATCACAATTAAAAATTCGTAATTATTAATTCTCTCTCTCTGTGTTTAGAATCTTGTTGCTTGAAATACTAAAAATAAATCGTTACTTTTAATAGTAAAATTGAAGGGGAAATTGCCTTAAATTCACTAAGTATACATATGTTTATACTAAAATGAATATCATAAATACAAATGGTGTCAGTTATAAACACACTTATCTTATTAAGTAAGTAGCCTAAAATGCAATAAACTGATTTTAATTAATGAGTATATCCACAATGGGGCCCGAATCCATGACATTAGCATTGCGAGGCTAACACCCAGTTATTCGAGCCACGCTCCCGCATAAGACAAATTGGTATGTTGTTTTGTATGTTGTTATCTTACCAGACAAGGCGGCACTGCGAGTTAGAAGCTTTTGAAACATTCATGTTTCGACTCTAATTGCAAAACCCTCGCAACGATATATTGCTTTGGTTAAATGCGCAAAAATTAGACAAGCAGATCAAAACAAGTTTCAACGAAATCGGACCATGGATATGAAAGGTATGAAAAGAAATTATTAAAAAGAATATGTGAATATTTTTGAAATACCTGTATTTTTAGCAAATTGGCAACTTTGGTCACGTGATATGACGTGTTGATGACGTAGGTTCGTCACTTCTCAACAAATATTGTTCTATATCTGTTTGCTTTTTCATGGTATGGTTTAAGCCATTGGACGCAAAAATAATCCCATTTCTCGATAAATTCATCTAGTTGTATATATATTCTTGAATATAACTTCAGAATAATTGTTTATATAGAAAAGGAAACAACATTCTATAGATACATATAATTCTAATAAACAAGAGATATGTATTTTGTGTTGTATTTACTCTTTCACGTCAGCAAACGTATGGTTTTCCACTAGTAATTGTGATTAGAGCTATTCATTATAGGTATAAACCTTCTTAATTATTAAAATCATATTCATCCAATAGTTTATTATTCAATCTTTCATACAAGAATTATTTAAAAGCTTTATATTCTTCGGTCATAATTGTTCAACTTATATTGAATTAGATTAATCACTTAGTAGTGCTTTGATTTAATGATAATGAAAATAAAGGGTTTACAAAATAATGATTAATAATAAGCCAATTGTAGAGAAGTGGCGAACGTACGTCATCACTGCGTCATGTCACGTGATTCAAAATTGCCAATTTCTAAACATATTTCAAATAATCGAAATATTCTTATCCATTGTCCGATATCACTCAAACTTTTTTTTTATATGTTTGTCTAAAAACTTGCTTTTTTTCTTTGTAGCTATCTCCTAAAAGATACCATTATTTTCAACTTATAATACTTTATAATTTTACTTATTTTGGTTCAGTTTGCAGATTTGACTTGGTACTGAATGTATTGCGTATATGATATTGATGTTAGTTTAGTTGTATATACCAGTTGTTCACACCTAAAAAAATATAGTATACGATGTTGAACTATGTTGACTATTGAACTGGTTTCCTACATACATGACACAAGTCTGACAAGGGCAATTCTGCTCTCTTCAGCGCACTCGGATGTGTTGTATTATTATTACAGCTCCATTTAGGACACCGACATAGTTTCAGATGAATTTATGTTTCCACAAAATTATATCATAGTGTAAGAAATCAAATATTGAGTTTACTTACAAGCTTGAATGATTATTTTAAAATGCATCAAACAATGACTCTATTTCATAAGACAAAATCCACTTGAGACAATCAAAAGGGCGCAATTTTGCACCTCTTCGAGTTTTGCTGCAGATTGCAATTTACTTTCCGCAAAGGTTTGCTCCATGTGCACACCTATTTTCCCATAAGTATGCATCTTAAATGTGAAATGTTTCATTCAAATTCAAATATTTGTATCAATATTTAATATTTGAAATAAATAAGAGCAAATAGCACAAAAAGTTTCTCATTGTTGAAATCAGTTGTTCCAAAATCTAATTGAGCTTATTCATATGTAATCTTAAACATTTATACGGAAATCAATAGAATGGGTCAACATTCGTAGTATTATTCTGAACATGTTGAACTCTTTACACATTCTCTCAGAAGCACTAAATGACATGTTCAGTCAATATTGATCTGGGGTATACAGACCAGTTCAAGAATGCTATGGTTTGGAATTCAAGTTTGATGGATTGCTACGGCTCATGATCCATTCAAACACAGCAAGACACCGAAATAAAGCTGTCTCAGGGTTATTTCTTTGGTTGATCTAACAAGTTTTGCCTGAATGATTTCTTAAGAAGTCTTCAAGGTCATCTTAAAATTATTTTCGAAGCAGCCACCATTTTTTTACGGAAATTAAATTCAGACAGTACTTGTGGAAAAATGTACGGTACCTGTATTATTCTGAAAAGCAGTTTATATTATCTTCATATGAATAAAATTATGTCGGGAAATAAATGAATATAGGACCATAAAAATGGCCCAAGTTCAAAGGAGGTCACTTCTAGAAAATTAGATTATTATTAGCTATTGGGGTGCCTTTTGTTTGATGTACTTGTATTGTTTTTAGAATCAGATGGATTTGAGCCATTCATTTATTGGTTACGATATACATTCATATACATTGGTAACGATTTTACGATAGTAATGAGGCGAAGTGATGAGAGAGGGCGCTATGATATGAATGTAAAAAAAGCCCAAGTCCAGACTCTGGCATTTGATGAGATTTGATTCTATATTAGATGGTCTCTCCATTTATATTTTTTTCTTTGCCGCCAAGTGATAATAGGTTAGCCATTCCACGACCGTCAACACTCAACTATACCTTGGAGGAAGAAAATAGACAAGACTATACCAGCAATATATTTCTTGCATGAAATAAACTATTCTTAAGAATTGTTTCTTCAGGCTGGGTGAGGCCATTAATTGTTATGGAGTCCGCTGACCAGCAAAGCAAAAACCCAGAAATATGAACATATAGAGAATGGTTGCGGGTTATTATTCCTTACCCTTATTAAATATGATCGAAATAACAGCGACAATAAATTCTTATTTTCATTATTTTCCTCCTTAAAAGGAGAGTATACCCAAATAATTGTTAGAGTAGAACTACTTTAATAATTCCACGGTCTACCACTAAATAACCATTTTAAAGGAAAATTGGACAAATAATAAGAAATCTATATTTTCTTTAATGGAAAATTGCTAATTTGATGAGGTCGTATAGGTGCAAAACGAACCATTTATGTTGTTTACATTATGTTACAATTGTTACCTTTTTGCTGAAATCTTGATAATACATATAGGTCTATTGTTGTGCATATTTACATTACCATGTTTTTCAAATTTTCACTCAAATCTTAGTATTTCTACATGTTGGGATAAGGCAAGAATTATTTCAATAAAATCTTAGCTAACTTGAATTTTCTATTCAATATATAACAATCAATTAATTAAGTAATTGCGTAATTAAAAGTATGAAAATTGTAAAGCTCGATATATGTAATTGAAATAATTATTGTCTTATCCCAACATGGATAAACACTGGTTGACAGTGCTTTACCGAGAATCTGTGAAAAAAATACACAGGCATTCTCGGGTAGGAATCAAACCCACAATCGCTTGATGACTAGACAGGTGTCTTACCACTAGACCACCGAGAGCCGATTGAAGTGGTAGGCTCGATTCGTGTCATGTGGTGTTATTTTTTCACAGCTTCTCGGTAAAGCACTGTCAATCAGTGTTTATCCATGTTGGGATAAGGCAAGAATTCTTTCAATTATTTATCTCCCCAACACAAAAATCATTCAATCGATATATTTAGTTCATCAGATATCTAAAAACATGGATGGAAGTTCTCAAGTTCTCAAGTTCGGAAAAACACATTGTTATTGATCGAAATGATTGATAAGTTGTGCCTCCATGATGACAATGAATTGTCGAGACGTTTTCACTGATTTCTTTCTTTTTATTGTCTTTTTTCCTCTTCTCAAACACTCTCTTTTGATCTGTTCATATGATGTCACTGCTCCTATTATATTAGTTAGACCCTTCTTGACACCTATACATGTTTTGACCTATCGATCTCTTCCCCTTGACCCCTTCCCCCTTAACATACGATTTCCTTTCTCATTGAATAAACCCCACCGCTCCAGAGGATTTTAAGGTAACTTTTAATTTCATCATTAATTATTGTTATTGTTATGCAAATTATGTACGTGGAGGCGTCATGGTGTAGTGGTTTAGGGCCGGCTTTCAACTAGAAGGTCGCAGGTTTGATTCCCATCCATGACCCCTGCTAGATCGAAAAATTGCCTACCTCAAACCTGTCCAGGTCCATAGCGGGGCAGGTTCCAACCTTGAGGGGATTAGCGGCGGGCGGGTATGGTCCGAAAGAGAGCCTGTTTACACCGCCCTCCATCCCAACCCCGAAAGCCTTCACTTGAGTCCATTGCCTCCCAGGAATGTTGTAACTGAAGTGTCACAGACTAGTCTTCTGTCACAGACCATTGGTTACATATTATGCAGTGCATATCAATATGTGTCTGATTCACAGTCTTCAATTAGAAACTCGGAAACTAAAAGCGATGTCTAATTATGATTATAAGTAGTTTTGACTGCAGACTATGAAATGCACTGTGCAAAGAAGTACAAATTCAAATTTGAAAGTCTGTGAATTCAGACTAGTTAAGGACCTGAGTAGGTTTGGGTACTGTTTATGTTTACACCGCAATCTTTCGGATTCTAAACCTACCCGAGACCACATCTGGTTGTGGACCTAGGGTACGCTCGCTCGAGCGACCCTGGGCAGGTTTGAGGTAGGTTGTTCCGTGTTTACACCAACAAATTAACAGCCCCAAACCTACCCAACACCGACCCCAAACCTACCCCACACCGATCCCAAACCTACCCAGGGTCGCAATTTTCTTCGGTGTAACAGGGGTCTAATTTTCGTCAGCAAGAAATTCATCCACATTGTGCTGTGCTCAACCCAGCTGATGTGAATGGGTACCTAGCAGGATTTTTTCCTTGAAATGCAGCGCGCGACGTACAGCTGCACTGCTAGAGACAGGGTAATTATGCTATATTGCAGACCGCTTAGGGACGACTGATAAAGTCAGTGTTAGACGCTATGTAGATCATATGATTGTAATTAATTATAGTACTAATAGTGATTTCTGGATACTAGTATGTTTATCTTCTTTACTGACAATAAAAATATGGGTTTGAACACTTTATTTGCTTAAATATTTTGTTTACCGAATCCGAAGATATAGGAACAAAAAACTATTATGGCGGGGGCTCATTTGCAAATTATGGAAATGAGGGTATTTCCCATGCTAGGATTTTTTTCACAATCTCTTCTTAGATCTCAATTACCTGTTAATACACTTTGCATAATCAGAATACTGTGCGCATTCGTTTTAAGCGCCTAATAAATGTTATGTATTATTATTATTATTATTATTATTATTATTATTATTATTATTATTATTATTATTATTTTCAGGATCTGTGGTATGGTGTGGTAAAAAGAGGACCTCAATAAAATACATCGCGGTGAAATCAATTCCGTTGCAATTTTGGTGGAGTTACCCTCTCAAGTCTCCCAGATTAACTGGGTACTCACGTTCAAAGAAAACTAGGTGCCGAGACAGTGGCCATCCCATGTCTGACATAATAGCGAAGCCTCGCGATTAAGATTGCCCCGACCGATCTCCATCAAGAGCCTTCATCGGTCAAGGGTTGGCCATTTAGGAATCCAACATTAGGTCATTGTGCAGTCATCTCATCCTCAGGTCATCATCCGGACATCATCCGGACATCACCCGGACATTTTAGGGATTTACCTTCCAGACCAAGTCACATTTTGTCCAAAGAAGTGCCTGCAGCAGCGATTACTCATTGTTAATTACTTTCAAACCCATTATGAAATACATTTTATATATTACATGAATTTTGAAAACAGGAATACTACGTGACAATAAGGTCCGCAATCGATTTCTTTCGATGCTGCTTGGGGTCCAGGGTGGAACAAGCCGTATTTGTGGTCCTAGCTTAATTGCTAAATCATTCTTGTTCCTTTCATTCTTCTTCGTAAATCCCCTATTCTACTTTTACTGCTACCTCTTCTTATTCTTCCCAGGATTCTCTTTTCCCCATTCATTTCTCTTCTCAGATCTCAATTCTTCTCTTTCTCCCTCACATACTCTTCTCTCTAACTTACTCTATACCAACCTTCGTTTTTCTTTTTCTTGACCTACTCTTTGTGTATTTGCCATTTCCATGTAATTAAATGTTGACTTTTAATATGTTTTGTTTGTGAACATAATACCATTATAGTTTTCGGATTTTTATTTTGTATTTTTATGTATTTCACTAGTAAACCTGAATTGAATTGAAATGAATTAAATTGAATGTATAAACAGGTAGTGTATTTGTTTGTTTGATATTTTCTTCTTTTTTTTTGCTTCTCCTTCTTTCTTTTATACACAGAAGAGAGATCAAGAGAGTTTGTGATCAAAGATGGAGTTAGATGATGTGTTACATGAGCTGAGAGACTGGGGTAGATACCAGACTTTGGCTTTCATTCTCATCACTGTAGCAGGTACCTGGTTTCCAGCATGGCAGATTTTTTCGGGGGTAAGCAATAGTAGTAGTAGTAGTAGTAGTAGTAGTGGTGGTGGTAGTAGTAGTAGTATTAGCAGTAGTAGTAATAGTAATGATAATAATGATAATGATAATGATGATAATGATAATGATAATAAAAATAATGATAATGATAATAATAATAATAATGATAATAATAATAATAGTAATAATAATAATAATAATAATAATAATAATAATAATGATAACAATAATCAAAATAATTTCTTATTTACGCAGGGTAGCCACTTCATGCATTGAAACTATTCTCTTATCGAGTCCTGCAATAACAGAATTATTATTTTTGTCCCATTTTATCGGATTCAGGTATGAACGCATATAGAGTATGCACATTTTCCACTCACAGCGGAGTATTCCAGCAAGGCGAATTTTGGCGCACATTTAGCTAATTGCCTAATTTGACCATAACGGTCACTTCCAACCAGGTCCCCAATCACCCCTGGGTCAAATGCATTACACTTGACCCAGGTGATGATCTTTAGGATGATGTTGTTGTTGATAATGATGATGGTAGTGGTGGTGATGATGGAGATGATGATCACAATGATGGTGATGATGGTGATGATGATGAGGAGGAGGAAGATGATGATGGTGATGTTGTTGTTGTTGATAATGATGATGGTGATGATGATGGTAATGATGAGGGTGATGATGGTGATGATGGTGATGATGGTGATGATGGTGATGATGGGGATGATGGTGATGATGATGATAATGATGGTGATGATGGTGATGAGGATGATGATGATGGTGAGGATGGTGATGATGGTGATGATGGTAATGATGGTGATGAGGATGATGATGATGGTGATGATGATGATGATGGCGATGATGATGATGATGATGATGATGATGGTGGGGATGATGATGGTGATGATGGTGATGATGGTGATGATGATGATGATGGTGATTGATGATGATGGTGGTGATGATGATGGTGATGATGATGATGGTTTTGATGTATATAACGAGGGTGATGGTGATGATGAAAATGCAGATGACAATGATGATGATAACGGTGCTGACATCTTTGATGATGGTGTTCGTAAAATAAATCTGTTTTTGTCCTCTGATCACATGATACAAAATTCTTGTTGGAAAATATAATTTTAGCTTGCAAAAGTAATATTCTAACTTTGAACACCATGATTCAAATGTTTAATGATGATGAATTTAGATTCAAAGGCGTTTCTCATTCAATTCTGAATATTCACGTCAACTCTGTACTTTGTTCTTTTATACTTAAAGGGAAATTACACCTAGGAAATAATGTACGGTCAGTAAATAAAGAAAACCAGATGAACAAACTGTGAAAATTTGAGCAAAATCAGATAATCCGTTCAAAAGTTATGAATTTTCTAAGTTATCATTTCCACCTGTGCTGGGCATCCCTAAATTGGCAACGGTATAGCCAATTAACATAATGTGTGATGTCATACATGGAGAACTCCTCATTCACTTTATAAATGAATTTATCAAAAATTGATAAATATTATGCTTAAAATAAGGAATCAACACCGTTTTTTCTGTAATGCCTGCAGAATTGATTTGGCTATAAGTAAACGATAAAACAAAATTTTGTCTACTTTTCATGAAAAAGAAGAAAATGTGAAATTTCGTGTACAAAGTGAATGGAGAGTTCTCCATGTTGGCAGACATTTTGTGCCTGTACGTTTGCCAATTTAAGGAGCCCATGAGGGGTAAAAATCAAAACTTTGAAAATTCATAACTTTTGAATGGATTATCCGATTTTGCTCAAATTTTTACAGTTTGTTCATCTTATTTT
>BQKZ01001494.1:0-30392 GCA_036244855.1 Temnopleurus reevesii
TATTCAACTCTTCACCTGCTGCATTATGTACCCCTAGACAACTACTTATTTTTAGCGTGAAGAGTACTGTGTGCTTAACTTCAAAAGAAGATAGTCTGCATGTGCGACTGGAGTCGACAGAAACAAGTAATGAGTACAAATGAAAAAGGTATTCATGCAATTCCATATCTAATGAATTCCAACTCTCAAAAATAAATGGCCTTCCCAAAATTACTTTTCAGCATTGAACTCAGATTTCTAATTCTTAGAGATAGATGCATCACTCTCACATGATAATGGCTTGACGAGGAAAAGTTTAAGATTTACTACTTCATGGAAGTGTCTATTGAAAACAAGGAGGAAGGGGGGAAAATAAAATGTAACACAACTTACTTATTAGAAGAATATATTCAGTGAGTGTTCTAGCCAACGTGAGTCTAACATTTGGAATGGGATCTTCCTCCAGTTGAAGTAGACTAGGAAGAAACTCAACAGCAAAGACGTTTGGTTCTACTGCTTGATCTTGAAGTAGACGCTGACACAAATGACAAAACCTGTAACATGAGAGAAATTTGAAATTGGAAAAATTAAAATTCAACATTTGAAAAAAAATTTCGTAAAATGAAGCCATTGTAGGTAAAAATCAAGGATATCTATGAGATCTGGAAAAAGTCAGTTGCAATTTATAAAGAATAAACAATATGACATACAGAGGAGCATAGGAGAGGATATTTTTTTGCAGACCTTTTCCCATTCTTTCATGTTTTTATCTCAACAATTGACAAACATTTGCCTAATATTTTCCTTATCAGAAAAGGTAGAGCTCATTTTCCCGGTAGAGTGGGAGTCCTGCGATAGTGTCTTTTAAATTGGTCTCTTCATGCATTGCATCATTTCTGCAATGTGATTGGATTGGACGAGCCACAAGTCCAGCAAGCTCTAAACAATATATAGGGCTCTGAAGCTATCACATTGATTTCCTGTATTCTAACTTATGAGCAAACCTAAAAGAGCCCTATAATTGTGAGAAAATGCAAGTGTGACTGAGCCATAGCATAGGAACTTCTCAAACTACCCTCTTCAATACGAGGGTTTACTAATAGATTCAAATTGATACATGGTTCTTGTCAAGAAAGATATCTCCATGATATTCATTAATACAGCTAGAAACAATTGAACGACAACATTTTGGAATCCAATTTGCATAAATTATGTAATGCTCTGTAACGCAAGCCTCAAGCCAGCATTTACTTTGTCATGAATAGCATTTGTATAGAGAGAATGGATAAAATTTGAACCTATTGGTAGACCAGCCTATAATGTCTTGGTATGAATCAGAGGTTGACTACTTACGCTTGTCTATGGGCCCATCGTGGACTCTGGGCATAGTTGTTGACGACCTCTCGAACAAAGTTCTTCCTGAGGTCACCGTTGTTGGAGGACATGATGACCTTGGCTATCACACTCAACTGTGTTAGAGAGAAAAAAGAACACATGGTCAATATTCAAATAATCAGGGATCCCAACGAAATTTGAAAATGCAATTCCATGAACAGATTGCTACTTTCCATGACTTTCTTTCTGGCACATATTCCAATATCTCAAATATTATGATGGCCTCCCAACTCCAATGAGTGTTATATGTTCCACCATATTACTCATGGTATGTACATTCTATTATCATTAGTATATGGGCTGTTTCATAATAAGTGCTGTCGTTGATGGCCTATGCTCTAGGAATGAAGGACCTTTAATTAGTAAGTGTATAACAATCAGGGTAACATTTTCGTTTGGTAAATGCCAAACGATCAACAGAATGTTGTGATTTTTCATAAATTTCCTGACTTTCCATTACCACAGACAAATTACACAAAAAGGAATGTTCATAATCATAGATTTTGAATTTATATTCAAATACACCAGACATTTTTCTAGTTTAAAAACAATAAAATATAATTCCTCCTTACCAGTTTATAAGAGGTGAACCTTACATCGGCCACCCTGTCTGCTGCCAGTGTCATTGCAATGGGTAGAATGTTCTCACATACATCACTGGGATCATACAGATCACAAAGCAAGATCAATTGCCTACAGAGAGAAAGCAAGAAAATAGATAATAAAACCTTGATTTGTCAAGAAGAGAAATGAATTTTAAAAAAGCTGACAAAAACCACGAAAATTCTCTTTGATTACAAATGAGCAACATACAGATGGTGCGGTTCTATGATATAATGCTTGAAGGCTAAGAGAATAGAGATTAGAAAATGAGCAATGCTTTAATCTTGAATTCATGATTTAGTCCCACAAAGTATTTCTTGTGTTGCCAACAGACTTTAATCTCATTTTGCAATTGATTCACCAGTTTGTACAGAAAAATGTTGGATGCAAATTGAGGGCTGGACTAAAATAATCTATAAAAAGACCACTGCAACAAAATGTCTTTGGAGAGGTGTTTCATGAAGTTTGCCGCATCGACAATACAGTCAACATTATCTAATCCTCCCAAACTACCTCACAAATATTACACCATATGACAAATTCAGAAGAAACTTGAAAACATATCTCTTTAAAAACAACTTATCTACTGATAATCCCAGTTCCTGTGACTTCTTTCTCACTTTGTAGGTTTTTTAAGCGCTTAGGGACTTTCACATGATTGTGTTATGCGCTATATAAAAGTGTTTCATCATTATTATTATTATTATCCAATGAAATCCTTGATTTTGATTGCATGATAAGCAACCTAAAAAGTGCTGTGAGAACCATCAAAGAAAAAAATGTTTTTAATGAAGCAAATTTCATGAAATGCCCTCCTGATGGTAGTAAATTTGCACTTACTCTGATAGTTCTAATCTGAAGCGCCAATTCCTCTGGTTATCCGTTGTAAGGAAGTCTGTCATTCGGCTCAAGTACTGTCTTCTCAGCTCAGGTTGTAATAGCTATAATTTTACAAAGAGAAAATATAGCATTTTGGAAATTGCTGCGTAAATTGAAATATCTCCAGAATAGCCTTTTTTCTCACAATTTTTGTGTCTCCATTGAGATAGTGCATTAGAATACTTATTCACATATCGACCATAACATAACATAACATCTTAATAGAGCAGAAACTATTTGAATATTGCGTTTTTAAGAGTCCTTATCAGTTGGGTCAGGGACAGGGAACTCCCATTGAATGAATGTCAAGGACATTCACCCAACTTACTAACTCAAAGCTTTGATCAGAGAAAGTGATTATTCCATACTGGTAATTTTGGAAAGAAGACGATATGATTTTTTTTTCAGTGTGATAGTACAAATAATTCTGACAGACCCACTGTGAAGTGACTGAAGTTTCGTTTACCAAATGGACAAAGTTACAATTTCTCTCCGAGCTCCAAAATGTCACATTCATTATATAGGCCAATTAAATATCTATGCACACTTATGCATTCATTAGACACAAAGGTTGATCTTGACAAACCTGAGTTTAGCCTCAAGTTTGCCCTACATAGCAACATATGAATGCAAACTGGATTTCAATTATTGCATTTCTAATTTGATTTGATTTGATTTATTTTATTTCCATTTCAATATCATTTTCACAATTTCAACACCAAATTATAATAATTTGCAAGAAAAACAAAAATATTTACAAAGACAGGTCATGATACATACTGTTTGAAAAGCAGGTGATAGAGAGATGGAGGGGCATGCCGAAAAAGCGAGGCTTGTATAACGCATGCCCCTTCTTACATTAAGATTACTAAGGGTTACAATTTGTGAAAACACAATAAGCAGTATAAGTAATTGTGATAAAATACATAATAAAATTAGAGAAATGAGAAAATAGGAGGATTAATTGGTACCAATAAGTATACGGAATACCACATAAGGTCTACTCACCTTGACAAAATCTGCAAAGTGTTTGAGAACACCTATCCTGACCTCATCTAGATCTCGAAGGAACCCGTTGAAGATGGGCACCAGATCTGATGACGTTATGGAGTCTCCCAGGATCAGAGCCATCTCATGGATTGAAAATGCTAAGGTTCTTCTCACCTTCCACTGAAAAATAAAGAACAAATCAATCAAAGTTTGCTCTGAAGAAATTGACAATGTCATGATGATTATTTTTTTATCTATTTCTGACACATTCTGAGCAAACTGCCAATGAAAAAAAAAAAGAAAAAAAAGATTGAACAAAATTGAGGAGGTACTTTGACATAGCTTTTTTTTCTCCATTCTTTTCCAACATAGAAGGGATTGCAGTAGATTTTGAGGTTCTCCTGATTTTTGCTTGCTCCCCCAAACTTGATCCAAGCTTTCTGGATTAATATTGAAAGATAGCTCATCATTTAATAAAAAAAAAAGAGTAAAACAAGGGTTTGAGGCTAAGTTTTTTCCATGATAAGCATTTCAATGAATGGCACACTGTATAAGACACTTTTTTTTTGTGTACAGACATTTTAATTATATCGTGTTGCTACTTTCACAAGGCCAAGTCCACAATATTCATAAAAATAAAACCACTGCTAGATTTCATCTACATAGTAGCATATATGACTCATATTATAAGGAATTTGACTTATTCTTAATCTATAACCATACTCAAATGGATGAGGGATAACTAAATCATCAATGGTTATATCACTGCACTTCTTAGGTATCTGACATTTTATTCTCTGCTGAGAATCACAAATGGGAATTTGGAGCAATGATGTGTATTGAATCACTGATGTTACATTGATTCAACACTTGGGCTCTATCAAAACCACTTACCAGTGTAAAGTCTCAAGTCCATATAAACTACAAAGTCCACTTATGCGACCTTTCGTATTTGCACAAGGGCCTGAATGAGTTTTGTAATAGCACAATTATCTAATTTTGATNTGCGTTTTTAAGAGTCCTTATCAGTTGGGTCAGGGACAGGGAACTCCCATTGAATGAATGTCAAGGACATTCACCCAACTTACTAACTCAAAGCTTTGATCAGAGAAAGTGATTGTTCCATACTGGTTTTGGAAAGAAGACTATGTGATTTTTTGAAGTGTGTTAGTACAAATAATTCTGACAGACCCACTGTGAAGTGACTGAAGTTTCGTTTACCAAATGGACAAAGTTACAATTTCTCTCCGAGCTCCAAAATGTCACATTCATTATATAGGCCAATTAAATATCTATGCACACTTATGCATTCATTAGACACAAAGGTTGATCTTGACAAACCTGAGTTTAGCCTCAAGTTTGCCCTACATAGCAACATATGAATGCAAACTGGATTTCAATTATTGCATTTCTAATTGGTACCAACAAGTATAAGGAATACCACATAAGGTCTACTAACCTTGACAAAATCTGCAAAGTGTTTGAGAACACCTATCCTGACCTCATCTAGATCTCGAAGGAAACCGTTGAAGATGGGCACCAGATCTGATGAGGTGATCGAGTCTCCTAGGATCAGAGCCATCTCGTGGATTGAAAATGCTAACGTTCTTCTCACCTTCCACTAATACAAAAAAAAAGAGAACAAATCATATTACACTTCTATTAAAACTGAGTTCTGAGCTATATAAGAAAACAAAACTCCGTGATTTAAAATTTCATGGCAACTATTTCAACTAATTTCAGATCAGTGAAAAAGTTATACCATTTTTTTTCAGTATATCACTGTTTTAATATAAAAATTATCTTGATAATAAAAAAAATTTGAAAGTGTATTTTTTTGGCAACATGGACAAAATTATAGATTTCAAGGTTCTCCTGATTTTGAGCAATTCTGTTTGCTCCCTCAAATTCGTTCCAAGTTTAAAAGAAAAAGGTCATCATTTTAAGAGGAGAAAAAAAAAACGAAATAAAAATATTAATCGTATGAGGCTTGTTTTCACATTTACGTATTTCTCTGTACATGGCATATTATATATGACTAAAATCGTAAGGAATCTCCTTTTCATCCCTAACCATACTAAATGAATGAGGGATAAATACACCATGAATAGTTCTATCACTGCTTCTCCATTTCCAGGTATCTAAAGGGAATTTGAAGCAATGATGTGTATGTGTATGTTACATTGATTCAACACTTTACCTCTATCAAAACCACTTACCAGTCTAAAGTCTAAGTCCATATAAACTACAAAGTCCACTAATGCGACCTTTCGTATTTGCACAAGGGCCTGAATGAGTTTTGTAATAGCACAATTATCTAATTTTGATTTTTATAGCTCTATTAAGATAAACAATCATATTTTGTGCGATTCTATGAATGTGTTCTTGAAATTCTCAAGGACAATGCGTTATATATAAAACCATACTGGTCTGCATATTTCTAATGCATTGCCCTTGTAAATACCTTCCTGTAAAGTGCAATGCCTGGACATGTACTGCTACATGAGAAGACACTTAAACTTAATAACTTTTCAGATGAATCTTTGTTATTTCCCTATCTCGATTTAAAAATGACAGAAATGTCAATAGTTTTTGTTTTTTTGTGTGGGTGTTGGGAATTGTAGATTTGGCCCATTTGGAGAGAATAATATATGATCCCATATACTATAGTACATACATTTTTGATGAATTAAAAATAATGAATTTTAATTTCACTTTCTAAAATATATTTTGACTAAAATTTACGGGCACTAGAAATGAGCAAAAAAGTTTTATTGCAAGTAAATGGTCAAGAACATATTGAAAAGGAAACCATCGCAAAAATATAACCCTATTCACTATGTATCCTAATCTGCAGGTGCTTTTTTTCTGTATTTCTGTATTCCCCCCCCCCCCCTAGAATAAGGGGGTGTGGGAGAGGGAGATTTGGGGTGCGAGTGGAGGGATGAGAGAAGGACAAGGTACAATGTACAATGCTAACCGTTCTAGAATATGCACAAGGTGTGTTTTCATATTAATTCACGGCTTTCATCAAAAGTGCGAGAACAGTAATTATTGTCATGTTTGCTCCCACTTTTGTTCAGATATAGTGCTATTTACATTTTAATTTTGACATCATATATTCCAGAACGTTTTGCATCGTTGGATCAAGGAATATTTCCCTACCTGCATATCTGAGGCTAATGTTTCATAAATCTCCTTGAGGCAGGCCCAGTTCTTGCGGCCTAGCGTTAGGGCAACCCCCGGTAGACTGTAGGCACAATGCTTGGCTATCTCAGTATCCACTGCCTGGGCTATCCTAGGATCTGTCATCGAGAGGTAGTTCTCAAGGAGACTGTGCGGAATCACATCTTGCTGTTGGGTCAATAAGATCATGAGGATTTAAAATTCAATAATCAACATCTTTCAAAGCATGGTTACTGTTCTGGGATCTCGTTCTCAAACAAACTGAACATGCTGTTCTGTAAAACCTTGAACGCAACTGCAAACTGATTGTAATTAGACAATACTACTGGACAATTGAATGCATTTATCGGTAAAAAACAAATTCTTAAAAATAGTAATAAGTTCTAATAAGATAACAGCCAAGAAGTGCATGACGTAAGCCAAAACACATTTGCAAATTTGCATAAAAATCACTGCACAGTTATAATATTGAAACATTCATACTGTCTTACTTACTTCAAACTTTTATTTTTATACGTTTTGTCGGTTTTTCTGCTTTTTTAATCAAAGAGGATTTTTGTGGCCCAGACCCAGGCCTTCAGGAAAAAGGATAAAATGTTGTTTTGGGGTTAGCATCTCAGCCAGAGAAAATCTTTTATTCTCCCAACTTACGTTAGGTGAGATCTGGTTGACAGAAGCTTCCACCTCGGACCATTCATTGAGCTCCTCTTCCTCCTCCAGCACACCGTTCACAAATGACAATGTCTTATCATCGATCCTCTGTTCTAAGGTCTGTGTGCTAGGTAGGTGCATCACCATCTCTGTGATATCATTCGCCTCGCTGACGTCTGCCGTGTGGAGCTTCACGTTACCATCCGTCTCCTCCGTCTTCGAGGCATCCTCCCCTCCGCCTTCAAGGTTCATCTGCGATATCGTCTGCACTAGGTCCTGGATGTCTTTCTTTAATTCTTTTGATTTGGCGCCCTCGCCGGCGGCCGCCTCGTCGTTATCCTCCTGCACGGCTTCAGGACTGCTGATGCCGGAATCTGGGGATGATTTGTCGGAGGATGCGGAGCTGGTGGTGGTGGTATCGCCTCCGATCGCAAACTGTGTAGTACTAGTAAACCTATCATCGCTATTAGTCCTTGATTCACCCTCGCTCTCTTTCGAGTCTTCCGACGACGCAACCTCCACGGACTCCATCTCGATCGATTCCCCTTTGCTTTCCTCTGCTGGTTTCTCTTCTGTGCTGGGTTTCTTTTCTCCTATAACCGGTACAGGTTGCCGCCAAAAGAGGAAAGAGCTATATTCCGGACTATCATCATTAGCAGGTGGCTGCCCACCCCCGACTTTGAATTGTAATTCCCCAACCCCTTGATGTAAAGTCTTTCTATCACTACTTTGTTCACTACTAGCCTCATCTTTGTTGGAAAGAGAGTTATTGTTGCTACGTTCATCTTCAATTGTATGTTCTGCTAGTCTATTATCTGTATTATTTGTAGATTGATTGGATAGCTTATTGTCCTCATCTACAGGCACTACTCCTGCTACTTGAACCGTTCCATCTGCGTTGTAAAGCAGATGAATGCCTGATATACTGGGGTCCGCAAACGTTGATATGAAAGGGCCTAGTGCTTGAAATGCTGCCATTCGAACCTGAAGGGTGAAAAAGAAAAGGAATGATTATGTTACTTAATATAAAAAAATGTTTTGATTGATCTTGTAGGGTAATTCAATTATGATAGCATATATAGACAAATTCTGAGATTTTACAGAATCATAAAAAATAACCAATCCAGTAGAGGCATTGCAAGGTTAAACCAATAACTTATATCATCTTCTTTTGAAGCAATTTAATGTCATCTGATGCTGCATTCATAAACAATCAATGGCATCAATTTATTCAAAACCTAGAGCATTTGTCATGTACTACGGTCATATAATTTAAACCGGGAAGACGAATGTTCTCCTGTACCACGGTGTATATCATTTGTGTTGCTTATTTGCATCGTCATTATTATAAATGTAAGGCCCTAGTCACATAGAAGAGCTCATTGAATATGATTCAGCACAACAATTTGTTTTGTGAACAGTTCACTGCATCATGTTGAATTGTGTTCAGTCAGGGCTGCAATGTGACTGAGGCTGCTGCTGAGGCTGATTCATAACAAGTACTTTCTCTCCTTTTAGTAGGAATATGGGGCTGGAAGTGTGGGAATGGGTTGCATCTTACCCATCTAGACTGATCCCGCAGTAGATGGACGAAGAGAGTTGAGAGTTCCAGCTCTCGTCTCGGTTTGGATGCGGCCCATGATACAGTCATGAAGCATTCTGCACACGCTTTCCTCACACCCCATACACCATCCTCACACAGTGCCTCAAACCTTGGTAACTGAAAGATAAAAAAGGATTGAAAAACATAGGTAGATTAGATTTACAACAAAACATGGATATAGAGAATTATAGAATATTTTTAGATCAGAGTACTAAAAAACATGATGGATGGGAGAACCTGGAGGATCCATACTGTAAGTCTCGGCAGCTGAAAGCTTTGAAAATGAAAATGAATACAAGGCAGCAGACTTCCTATACAAAACACTCAGAAACTATCAATATTAATCTCATGAATATTCTGTAATGGTTAGTATCCAACACTCATTTGATACACAAGTCATTATAAGCCAGCTAATCTTCGTTACGAAAAGAGACAATACTCCTTTGCTGCCATGCAGTTACTTTAGTTCTTGAAAAACGGAGGCATAACATTTTGGTCAAGCTGCTTTGGATATAATATGCCATCATATTTCCGATGTAATAAATATTGCATAACGGATGGTCTTTCCACTTACTCAGCAGTTGGTGGCTTTGCAAGACTCTCCTTTAAACAAACTTAGAATATACAAGTAGATGTTATGAAACATCCTGCTAGCGATAAGTGTCTGCCATCAGACTACGGGGGTGTTGCTCAAAAGTTGCAATTGATCGCAAGATGCATTTGATCGGATCCGACCAATCAAAATCATTCTTTCATGCGCGTCTTGCTAAAAGTGCATACCATGCGCAAATGAAAATGCGCGATACAATTTGTAAAGTTGCAGTTGATTTGCAGTTGATTTTGAACAACACCCCCTACATGTATCACTTGCCCAGCTTGTTAATCAAATTCCCAACGGAAATGTATCCAACCATCCTCAAGTTTTACACCGATGGCCTTTTGTTCGACTGTCAAATTCAATAACTACTCAATTAATGACGACACAATCAATGGATTGCAAAACAGTAGCTTCCTCGTGTGTTCCTATGCGGCAAATTTTGAACTCGAAAATGTGTAGATATTCAATGAGGTGTCAAAATTACCAGTTAACGAACAATGAAAAATCAATAGAAATTTACAACACAGCTATTTTGCTTTACAGTCACATCACGCTTTTCTACAATAAGCAATTTACTATGAGTATTGTATTCATCTGTCATGTTGTTTTCATTGCAAGGTTAACTGAATAGTATTCATATTTCTTAAATCATACATGTCTGTGGATATTGTAACTCAAATAATATATAGGTACAAGATATTATTTGAAACTTATCGATATTCTGATTACGATCGGAATAACTTTGATTTCATAATGCCAACGCCTAGTCTGCAAGCACATACCCTAGACTTTCGGTGTGTGCATGTGCAGAGCGTGATACAGGGTATGCATTGTGTGACTACATCACAGCATTGTTCTATCCTCAGTTTAGGCAGAAATACTGCTTGTCCGGAAAAGTCTGTACATACCCTTGACTGAGGACAGAGCAATGCTGTATGTGTGTGATGTAGTCACACAATGCATACCCTGTATCAAGCTGTGCACATGCACACACCGAAGTCTAGGGTATGCGCTTGCAGACTAGCCAACACCCCCTTATGTCCTCAGCATTCTGAGGATAATGACCCCTGATTGCAATGAATGAAAAGCTTGAAAGTGCTTGGAATACCAACCGCCATGCCCAAGGGGGTCTGAGTTTTCAATCAGCAAAGAAAACTGTGGAATGTTTGTTTTATGCAAATGAGTCTCCACTTTGGGATCAACCAGAGAATGACCAGAGGGATTGAGTTCCCTCATGGTCAAATCTGGACAAGGCCAAAAAAAATTAATCATTCGGTTGTATTCGAATGACATTTGAAAAGTTGGTCAATTCATATGCTTTTTTCCTTTTACTAGCACAATTTGCATGATTCATGACAAAAGTAAGAGTTGAAAGGGGGTGAAATGCCAAAGAACATCAAAAAAGGACTTTCACGTTGATTCTCACATGATTAACTCTATATTCAACTTATTTTTTTCAATTTGCGTAAGTTTACAAAAAAATATATATATCAGAAACCTGTACATTTTCAGGGCAATCAAACAATTCTTTTTGTTTGCCTTATGTCTGACCACAAGACGTGTAGCAAAGTGGACTGTGTCCATGGCACGTGTTCTTTTAAGGACATGCATGAGTTGAGAAGTGCATATCATGCACAATGTACTGGTAATCATTTACCCATTGGAAAAAAGCAAGTCAGTTTTCATGGCATAATACATTCTATCACACACTTTCAAATCAATCGATCATTTACAAGATCATTTTTCTATTCATATCCCTAACGGCTGGGGTGAGTGTTAGAGCAAGCTGAATTTGTACATTCATAGGCAAATGAATAGAGAAGTGGTTAATTCTTACCAATAGTTTCTCTGTTGCTTCTTCTCCAACAACAGTACAAATATCACCAAAGTTTGCAGCACAGACCTACCAAAAAAGAAGAAAGAAATATAAAGAAATGATTACCCCCAAAGTAGATATTATGCAATAGCTCGTAATTATTAGATAGTTAATTAAAATAAGACCTTGTCAGGATACAGTGAACAATAATAATGTAGAACTGGCTTGAAACTCTTGCCCCCACCCTCACGCAATTTTATCCACAATAATTTTGCAATGCAGAAAACCATCACTGCGATATTCAAAAACTTATGCCAGGGGTATTTAAAATAAAGAGTTAGATTCTTCAAATAATTGTATATTCATCAAATGTTCAATTGCATCTTATAAAAATCAATTATGAAATTAATCTTGATGATTTTTCAAAGTAAATTTGATTTATTACATACTGGACAAAAAAATCAACAAAACCAACATATAGTAAATTTACCAGAACTATTACATCCCTTTGCATTGTACATGAATTAATACTTCAAAATGGTAATTGAGAGTACAGTCAAATTGTATGGGAAAAAAACTTTCCATGAGGAAATGGTATTTATCAATTGATTATTTCTATGGATAAAAATAGAGGAGGAAGTGTAAACTAAAATAAATATAATAAGTGTTTGAGAGAAATCAGATATATTACATTCAACATAATCAAAAATAAGTTTCATATCCCTTACTAGCCGCTAGAACAACATAACAGAATTAATTACTGAAAGTAATTAACCGATCTGGATACTTTCGGCTAAAATGACTACAACGCTGATGTACACTGTATATCTTTCATGTGACTTCCCTTTACAAGGTGCACAAATATGAATTCATTTTCTCTAAAATTCTTCAAGGAAACATTTCAAGATCGCACAAAATTTGAAGTGGGACATGTTTCCTACAATAAGTTCATTTTAGTATATGAAAATAATTAGATATCAATACATAATTCCTTTTAACAACGAGGTTGAAACTTCCTATTTAAATCAATTTATTAATGAACATCAACTTTCTCAAATAAACGTCAAATTCAAGTAATAAATTTCAAATTCTACAAGGAAACATTTCAAGATCACACAATATTTGAAGAGGGACACGGTTCTAACAATAACTTCACTATTGTACATGAAACAAATAAATATCATTACATAATTATTTTTCTGCAACAAGCTGCAAACTTCCTTTTTCAAAATTAAATCTATTGATGAATGTCAAGTTGCAAGATTTCTTAACGTCTAAAAATCCCAAGATAATAAGAGAACTCACCTTTCGTATATGAAACAAACTGTCTTTACACAGCTCTGTAAATTGGGGGAGGAAGTAATTCTCTGTGATGTCCTTGCCAACGAGAGGTGCAACTTTACTCATCAGCTGTGAGGTAAAGAGAGCGGGAAAGAAGAAGAATTTGGAGAGAAAAAGAAAATGGAAAGAGGGCAAGAAAGAAAAGATAGTGAAAATCAAGAGAAATTGTCAATCATCATTCCACTAATAATCATTAAAAAAAAATCATTAAAAAAACCCAGAGAGACTAGACAACTGACACAAAGGTTTTCTCATATTATCCTGTATGTTCACAAGAATTTCATAGCTCTGAAGATTTTGTTTTTCATTTCATTTTCCTGAAGCCATAGTTCATTTGCAGAATACAGATGGAAAATAAAAAGAATGAAAAAACAACCCCTAAACCCAGCGACCGAAGAATTGTCTGCTGCATTGGTTATCAGGGACCTATGTCTCAGAATTTGAATATTCCAAAATATTGAAATCTCAGAAGAAGCTAAAAATCTGAGCTACACTGACACAAGTCTCCCATGAACAGCTTTTGATTCTACGTGTAGACGACGAACAAAAAGGGCAACGAATAGATGGCGGAGTGAACCAGGGCATCTGTCATCGATAGGTGCTCTATGTCAGTCTTTGGGGAGGCCTTAATTAGAGGATAACACTGGCTAGGGAGGAGCTTCGGTGATCAGAATGACATGAACACCATCTTGATAAATGTAATTACACATGGTCATTCTTTCAGTGGGTGATAATAAGGAGTATTTCGTACAGAGTGTGAACATGTATGATTTGTACCACTTTTAACATGAACATGAAATGACTTGAAAAACTGATCACATAAATTCCAATCAGACTGGTTGATGATGTACTGAAATTCTTTTTCAATTCTACAAGTACAATACAGCATATTTACAATACAATGTTTATTGTATTGTAAACAAATATCATGATGGACAGGAGTAACTGGAGGATCCATACTAGTTTAGCCGACCTGGTAGGTAGGTAGGTATGTTTATTGGTGACTGTGATAGCTGCGACTTGGGATCCAGTCGATATTTTGCAGAATAAATCATTTCAATTCAAATACAGAATGCACAATGACATCACAAAACACAATACAATCACAGAAATACATAAGAAATCACAAGGACAGAAGCTTTCACACAACATACTAATTGCTGCACCCTCAATTTGAATGAGTTAATAATATAATGGCAAGTACAATTTGTATGGCGCCAAATCCCATTTTTCAAAAAATGTTTTTTTAAAAGGCGCAACTATAATGTGAAGTAAAGTAAATTATACATGAGACATAGCAGAGGATAGAGAGGAAGAGAAATAACGAGGGGACGAAATAAATTACATGTGATGTTAAACAGTTGGATGATGGTGCTTACATTTAACTCCACTCCTAAATCCCTATCGGTAGGAGCTCCCTGACACAGTCTTGTGGTGAGATGTAACGAGCATCCACCAGGGGAAAAACAGAATAGTGAGATTGTCTTTTTGATAATCAAATCTCACTACCCATGTCTTTCACCCAGGGAATGCTAATGATCCTGCGAAGTGGTTTCAAAGGAGTGGAGCATCAGTAAAATACCATGGTGATGTTCCAAGCTGTGATTCTTTCTTCCAATGGAGTAAAGTCGCAATGATATAGAGTTTTTAGAGTAGAATGTAGGAGAGCAGCATATTCAATGAATAACGAAACTGCAACATAGCCTCCATGGCAAATTGCTTCCAGCTTTCACTTTCATCAAGGAGCTTCATAGCTTGTACGATGCACTTGAAATGTACTATAAATTTGAGCTATTGTATGTCCATTCAGAGATTCTATTCATTTGTCTTCAATATTCACTGCAGAAAGTAATTGACTTATAAAAAATAAATTACTCAGTCAGAAGTGTATTTCCATATAGCGTTATTTCCTTGAGCATTCTTTCGGATCCAAAATGAAGACACTCATGAAAAACAGGTGCTCCAACTCTAGTAGTTCTAACAAAATAAAGAAGATTGGAAATTTCTTCCTTTGAATCAGGCATTCTTCACTGCTCACATACACGGCACAGCCATGTTATAAAACAGCAACTCCTTTTATGAGCACTGCTGGAATGCTAAATCTTCTCCCTGCACAAACATGAACTCCAGCCGAGTCTTCTGACCTTAATTTCTCTTTCCCATGCACTAAAATGCCATAGAACGCTCATATTCTCCTGCTTATCCTTCTTGTCAAAACGGAATATCGAAGAGTAATGAGCGCATCCCAGCGACTGCATCTCTCTGGCTCTAATGCTTTGTGTATGCCTCATAAATGCATCGTGTGTAGCTGCAGTGAAAGTGTGTGTGTGATGCAGTAAATTGCACACATGAGCAAGAAACGGTAGAGTTTTCGTCCAATGCGAGGGCTGTGTGTATCTTGAGTACTCTCGCTTACTACACACAAAATGTTGCTGTGTGAATAATTCATTTTTTATGCAAGATTTTCTTATCTTTTGTTCCATTCAAGAGCAATTGTCTAAATCATCACTTCAACTAATAGCAGAAGCCCACATCATGAAGCCATTGAAGAATCTTCACAAATACAAAGGTTTGTGGAATACTAGCGGTTGTATTGAATTGGCAACAATATCAGATTTTTACTGGAAATTATGATAAATTATGCAAAATAAATTGTCCTTTACAAAAGACACATGTACAAGAAATACACAATACCAGATCCACTATTGCTTGCAGCCACAATACAATAGTTTGCGTTGTAAAGAAAATGAAATGAACGAATCGGGGAAACATAAATAGCAACCACTGTAGGAGTATACACAATGGGAAGAACCATATTCATCCTATTTCAGTATCCATTTATGTGTCTTACATCTTCACAATCCATCTTTGATCTTTCTGATGAATAAAAGAGAGTCTACGGTATGTATGTTTACTAAAATGAAATGCACAACCAAAATTTAAAAAAAGGATTGTTTAATGGAAACATGGAACAAATTCAACAAAAAATTGGTCAAAATAAATTTACCAGCAGTACAGAAAGATGATTTCAGCTTACGAATGACTAGCCCCTCATATTCCAGTCCCATGTACTGAGATTGATGCATGTGAACTTTGCACTGCACATGGCCCTGGTAGCACCTTACCAACCTACCCCACAATGATATCACAATCACAGCTCAAACATTCCAATAGTACCATCTACACAGTGATACAATGCCGCATATCATTATGGAGGGGTGGGAGGGTCAAGAACAATCTGAACTCTATCAGCATACAGTGATAATTCAAATTTGATAACACATGGAAATTGAAATGCTTGAATATATTGGTGCTCTTTCCACTTGTCTGTTTATGTAATGTAATCCCATGGGGTAGTAATAAAAAGATAGGGCTGCTCTACAATACTCTACAATAAAGTTATTTCTACTGTACTATCTATCTATCTTATTGCTGGTACTACAACTCTATTCAAAACGTAACTTACCATAACATATTTGTTGCTTTATATTACCGCACACATTACGAACTTCAGTTGTCAAAATTGCATCCAAATTCCCTCTTCTAGATCAATATACAGTCAGACCTATCTTATTGAACACCTGTCTATAGTGACCACCTGTCTACAGTAGACAACAAAATTGGTCCCCTGATGATGAAATGTGTGGTATAGAACCTGATTACAGGTTACCTGTCTACAGTGATCACCTTTTCTGTTTAGCTTGGGTGACCACTAAAGACAGATCTAACTGTATGACCAATGCCTTCTCTAATAGTTTTTTTTCCAAGATATCAGTTCAAACTGCGACAGATTAGGCCTAATCTGAAAAGTCACCATTTCATACCTAAAAAATCTATGATTACTTCACTTACATCAACATATTATGGAAGAAAATCAAGACGATCAAACATTTATTTGAAATTTACGAAATTTACGACACAGAAAACAGTAACATCAAAAGACAAACTTGGACCACCAGACAGACAGTTTGGAAATGAACAAAATAATAAGTAGACTTACTGCTACAGCCTCTGTCCTGTAGTCATCTGAACTATCTTGACTTGACAACTGGACAATGACTGGACACACTTGATCCTCCATGTCCTGTCTCCCTACTAACTCCTGTTCTAGAAAGACTAGCAAAGCTGCTTGACTTGTCTTCCGAACCTGCATTGTATGAGATAAAGAGATTGATATGTTAGGCAGTGTGTAGATTTTTTGGAAAACTTTTGTATAATGAAGGAATCTGGCTGCTCAGTTTACTATGATTTCCTAATTATTGCTTCACAAACATTATCATCAATGAAGTAAATACTCCCCAAATCAATGATTTCATATTTCCCTATATTGAGGAGTTTAAACATTGAAGGAAAAGTGAGATATCAGTTGGTACAGAATAAAGTATGATGCCAAAGTTACTCTTAAACAGTTAACTATCATCCTGTTAAGAAATATTGTGTAGATAGGTAGATGGAAAATACAGACGAGTTCTTAGAATTATGCCAAGAAGCAAAACATTCTGAAAAACGGAAAAAACAACATTTAAGAAACACCCTTTAAAGAGGAATGGGTGAAAATAACAGTGAAACATTGCAAATGACAAAAGCATACATGAATTCGCCTCTTAGCTCACACGCATTAAAAAGAAGCGGAAGTAATAAATTCCCAGAGAGATAATCTCTGAGACTGCACACAAGCGAACAAGCCGAAAGACGGAGGGAGGAGCAGTGTAAAACGCAAGAATCCATCTTAATACAAGACCTGATGTCTCTCCCAGGCAGCCAGACGACAGCCATTTTCCATTCCAGGTTCAAAAAGTTAATGAGATGCATTGCAAGCACATTCACTGCATCTCTGCTAAAAAGATATTGAGAGCAGGCCTCCTAAGCTACCAGAGGAGGGTGAATTAATCTCCTCAGACATTCTCAAACCCGGCAAAATTGGCCGCAGGCAGTATTTGAGTCATTCTTTTTCATCATTCCTCCGCCTAAATCCCTAGCATCCATCATACTGGACAACCACCATGTTTTGCCGATCTCATATGAGAGTGCTTTTGGAGGACCTCAAACGAGGGGGGAAGTGGAATATTGTCTTTACTTGAAATAAGTCTCAGGCCGTACAGCAGTTAAAGTCAGGACTCTAATTCTTTTCTAACATACAATTATTCTGCTTTAACTTTAAAGTCAGAGAGTCACTGGCTAATTTTGGTATTTCCGACAATATATTTCCAAAACTTCCTTTTCTCCACAATGTATGACAGGATCTCATAAAAAATTCCCAAAGCCATAGAATCTTTTTCTGATTGATATCTTTGATCAATTTTCATATTCTTTATCCTTTTGGCTTTCATTTGATTCGTCTAATTTTGCCCCACATATCTACATTGTTATAGTCCTAAATCACTACAACATCTAACGTCATTTGCCTCTGCAATACGCATCAAGGCCTTCAAAAGACTGTACACAACTCAGACTTTGACGTCAGTAACCGTAATATGCAGACATTTTTTTTGTCTGGCTTTCTAAAAATCATGTTTATTGATATCAAGCATGCTGGTGTAAGGTATGCATATCTATGTGTGGTGAAGATAAATGGAGATAAAGCTGTATCATACATATGCATGCACAGTGTAAGGCTCCAGATTGGTTTCAACATTTTAATAACATCTCTCATTCCTTCTATATAAGCAATTTACTTTCTTTTGTTATAAAGCGATTCCTTATTAAAAAAAGGATAAGGCAAAATATATATATATTTTTGGTTTAATTCTGAAATTACCAGACCTGAACTTTCATTATTTTACACACTGTCAACAAATTACAGATTAAAGGAAAACAAGAGAATTGTCACCTGAAAATAGCTTATTTTCAGTAAAATTAAAAATAAGCATGTAACCTGAAAAGGTAATTTCAGACATTTTACAAATGTTTATTTCATTCTAAAATTTATTTTCTACATGAAATCTGTTCTAAAAAATAAAACATGGATAAAAAAATTCTTAACAACCAACTCAATTTCTCAAAAAAGGCATTCTCAAGCATCCAAAACAATTTTTGGCGGGCCTAAATGAGAAAATTGTTACACAAAAAAAGAAGAAAAGAAAAGAAATGGTGGAAATGATAATTACGGATTTTCCCTCAGCAGTAATGAGCTCATTACTGTGCAGAGGGAAAAAGAAAACCACAGGTGAGATTTATGCCTATGTTTATCAATACGATGACAAAGATTCATAAAGCATTTCCTATCAGTGAGGCATGTGACATGTAGACAAAACAATAACATGTTTCTTCATAGGGGGCAATGGGAACAATGGTGGAGAAAGTGATACGAAGGTGTACTGCTGTGCTACAAGTACAAATGGTGTTTTCAACAATGTACCAGTTTTTTTTTATACCTTTTACAAAATAAAATAGGTGATTGCAGCATTGAGTTACTAAAAAAGGAATAGCCCATATTCTTTCACAATCATAACATAAAAGAAGAGAGAGAGAAGGAAGGAGTAGAGAGAAATGGAGATGAGGGATAGTGGAACAGAAAGGGGTGGTGGAAAGGAGAGAGGAGGGGTGAGGAGAGGGGGAGGGAGATGAATGAGGGATGGGGAGGGGATGGGGAGGGGGAGGGGAGAGAGGAGGAGGAGGGCAACTTAAGGGGAAGAAGGGCAAGGTGTTGGGAAGAGGCGGATGGAAGATGGAGGTAGAGGAGGAAGCAGGAAGGGAGGAGTGGAGGGGCAATGAGGGGAGGAAAGATAGAAGGGGGTAGGGAGGAAAACGATTCAAACAGTACACATCCAACAAAATCTAACAGGACAGAATACATACCTGGTTGTTGGTATCTGTGAGATAGCGCACCACAGTAGGGAGGATGTATTCTTGAATGGTGGATGGGAAGAGATGCTGATGTTCATGGCAAAGCATCGCGATGTGGGGTATCTGTTCCATCAGTTCAGCTCGAACCATCGGCTCTGTGGAATATTCATGAGAGGGAAGAGATGTGGAAGGGGCGGATGAGAGAATGTATTCAGTATATCAACATGAAACAAGTCCTATAGATGCTTCATTATCACCTCTTTGAACGTCTTTGTAGAGAGTATGACAAATATTTGTGGTAAAATAATTACCATAGCAGCATAAATTATCAAAATTTGCTCTCCTTATAATGATACCAGTAGTCATATCAAATGTTGTATTCCTCACACAAAAATCACTCCCTTCTTTGTCTACCAAAAAGAAAATGAACAAGAATAAAAAAAAAAATTAAAAAAAAGAGAGACCACCATGGCGAGAGTCATGCTCACGTCTGTCATACTTCTTGCATTTAAGCACTTCCTTTGCTCAAAACAAAGTAATGCTTCTGGTGTTAATAAAGCAATGCACCATACAGAATATTTGCATAAAGCATTATCTTCTCAAATCTAGCAAGATAATGTACGACAACAGATGTCATATGAGTAACATGATTCCAAATATAGTGTCGAACTTCTCATTAAAGCTTATTGGTCTGAGCTATCTGACCTATCTGGATTAATAGTTCCTCAAACTTCATTCTAATACATACAGTTGAAGACTACATACACATGGAAAGTAATTAAAGGGAAAGTTAATGAGTTAACCACCCTTTCATGTTACACTCTTCAAGAACTACCAGCAGAACTTGGAAACACTACCAGTCCAAAAGCACACATCCTTGACACCCAATACCCCTCAGCATGAGCTTCAAATAGTGTTTGATACATGGTGCCATCACACTTCCTGTTTATGGAGATGAAGAGCTATTGGGGCACGTCTTTTTGATAGTGTAAAGAAAAGGGCCAGGTAGAAGCCATGTTGTGGCCAAGTCGATACCAGGCCACGACCTGGCTTCGGACCAGCTCAAGAGGTGGTCTGAGCCCTGGCTGAGCCGTGCCACTTACATGTACATGCAATTTTTTGTGTTTTGTTTTTGTTTGTTTGTTGAAGTACATCTAAAACATTATATTTAAATGATTTCGTCATTTTCTATTTCTTTTTCTTATCCTGTGGTGCATATACAGTGTCTTGATTTTTAGGTGGTTTCAGGATCTAACGATAAATGACCACTCCATTATTCAGGATTTATGTTGTCCAATGTAGAGTGGCATGCACAGAAATTTTTCAAACTTGATTTATAGAAAATTCCTGACCAAGACTTGTATCTTATTTATCTTGTCTATACATTGCTGATAAATTTTGGCTTACATGTAGTTTACATTGTCTATACACCAAAGATTCCAAACTATGATTCAGCCCCAACTTTAACCTTGGCAATCACATGAAAGACAGAGAGAGAGAGAGAGCCATTAGAGTAGATCTAATGCACCATGACAAACCACATTCCCCCATACAATACAGTTTTTCTTGAGTCACAATCTGAAGGAATTGCTCATCATTCAATTTATTCACACATAAATGAATCCTAACTGATCGATCCCGCCAATGACTCATATGGGGATGTTGCTAGAAAGTTGCAATCAATTGCAAGTTGCAGTCGATCGGCATGCACCAATCAAAACCATTGTTTCATGCGCGTCTCGTCTGTATGAAAGAAAATGCGCAATTTCAATTTGCAGATGATTTCCCATCGTTTGCAACTTCTAGCAACACTCCAATGTTGAAGCTTTGATTGTAATGCTATTTAAGTCCTATGATCAGATTTTTTTTTCCCATTTGTAGAAGAAATCTTGCACATTTGCACTAATGTAAACCGAGTTCAAGGATGCTGAGTGTTGTAGGAGGCATTTCCATTTCGTAAAAACCTCTTGCTCCAGGGAATAATTTCAGTTTTCACATTTGATTAGCAATTTTAGATATGAAGGAAACATTTCAAACACTTTACTGTACAGTTCAATGAGTAGCAAACATGCTAAAATGCATAGCAAATTGCGATGCGATTTCAGGTAAATTATTCCCTACTGCTTATCATAGATCTTCCATCTGGCACTGCAAGTCATGAACATTTCTATATCAAGGTGCACAACTAGGACTGATCACTTGAACTGAATGCATAGATGTATATTTACCGATATCTTCTGAGAGATGACTCATTGCTTCCAAGCCTGCTTCCCGATCCTCATCATTGTCGCAGACCGTTCTCAGGGTGTCCAGGAGACCTCGGGCAACCATTTGTCTGAGGGTGGAGGAGGAGGAGGAAGAAAGGAAAAAAAAAGAAAGGGAAAAAGAAAAAAAAAGAAAGAAAGGGAAAGAGGAAAAGGAAAGGAGAAGAAAAAAAGAAAAGAGGAAAAAAAGAAAGGAAAAAAAAAGAAAGATGAGAAGATTATCAAATAAGTATAATATGCAGGGTAGGGCAATTATCTGTCAAAAGTGACCATCTGCCTTTACTGGCTGTCGAAATGCTTTCCTCCAGATGAATTGGTCTTTGAGGAACAACCTGTTAAAATGTTACCAGTCTGAAGTGACCCTTTTCTGTGTCCCTTGGTTGTCCAGTGTAGTCAGGTTTGAATGTATACCTGATCAAAGAATGAATCAAATATATGACCTTTTTGTGCTTTCCCATCTTCATACATTTTACTCTGGAGATTTGTTTACACTATTAATATCCATAACATAGTCAACACTCTCGAACAAAAACTTGTGTGTATGATTCAATTCTAATTATTTTAGAATAAAAAGCAATTTAAATTTATGAAAATGTACTATATTGACAATGTGGTAGAAATATAAATTTTCAATTCCTGAAACTAGTTCCAAATAAATCACAGTTCACAGAAATATTGAATGGCAGATTCAAGTGTCCATCCAATTAATACACATCTTCAACAGTGTTTCAGAGGGGAAAAGTGCAAAATGATGAATCAAACAGAAGCAGGGCACAAGTTCATGTGTAAATATTTGCACACAATTTACAGACGGAATGAGGGGAGAGAGAGAAGTGAGCGGGCCAGAGGATACAAGAAGATTAATGTGCGCTGTATTTGCCGAGCACTTGAAGGGAGTCAACTCAAGACAATTATGACTGTGGAACTTATCTGTGATTTTGATAGGCAGAATTAGGGGAAACAGAAAAGAGTAAATTATGGATGTGTGCATCCATAGTTTGTTATAATTTATTTCAATTAAATGAATTCTAGTATTACTTCTAATGATGATAATAATAATCATGACCACTATTCATATAATAATTGTCACTTCCAAATTCAAAATTCCAGAGCACTCTACAAAATGATCACCCCCCCCTCCCCGCAAAAAAATGAGAAGGGGGGGGGGGGTAACTGATATCATACTTAAAAGTTACGAACAAGCAGAGAACCATGGGAGCAATATCCCTGAAAGAGGGAAACCCAGGTTCTGAAAGAGGTCACCTCAGGAAAGACTAGCATGACCTCATTCGAAGGTCACGACCTGACGGAAGAAAGCAGCTGGGAAAACCATTCATTCCAATGGATAACCAAACCAACTCATGGAGGCAAAAAAGAGAGAGCTGAGTGATTAGATTACACTATGCATTTGAAAGGAATGGTTGAAATACCCTTTCACTATGCATTGCAAATGAAAGCAACACAATGGAGAAACTTCAATTTGAGGTAAAGAAATGGGGCACTGATTCTATTTTTGAGCTTTCAAAAGCTGGTCTACACGAACAATGCAAATGAATTTGGTCGTCAGCCACTGGCCCTTACCCAAAGATTCAAGACAAGTAGCCCCGCAGCTCCCCCCCCCCCCCACAAATTCAAACGAGCAAAAGAATATGCTATTTTTCTAAAAGTAAATTGTCAACGAAATATATAAGTTCCATCATAATTAAGAATTTAAATATTAAAATAAGTCTACTGGATTTGATAAAACCTTAAAAACTGGGTGACTACTTCCGCTAAATAAGAATACGAGTAGTGATTCCTCCCTTATGCATGAAACATATACCAGACAGTGTACACAGATTGTCCATAGACGAAGGCGGGATTGATTATGAAAATGAGCATGACCTTCACAAAGATAGAGCAGGTTGCTCTACTGAAAGAGGGAAAAAGAACTTGATAAAGGGAGGAAGCAAGACAAGACATCAAGCTTATTTTTCTCTTTTTTTCATCAAGGTTCATATTATATCTTCTGAAGCATACTAATGGTATGTGACAAGAGCTGTGCACAAGGGGTCCAATAATAATCGGCCTACTGCTGGGGAGGCAGATGAAGGGGAGGCTGCTTGGGAGATGAATAAAGCGGTAGATGAGGGGAGATGGAGAGAGTGGGGCCTTAATCAGACTAGAGAACCTAAAGACACAGTTTGTGAATGATGCAAGAAGGTCAGGCCATTCCATGAATGAGGGGCATTAAAGTGGTTTGCTTATCTCCTATTTTCACAATACTTGTCCCCCCAAAATGGTTATCATGTCCCAGATAAATTTATATGAAATTTGTACAGTGCAAGTCAGATTACCGACTATCATTTTATGAAGTTCAGAACAACGGATTTGGCCCAGAGAGCCCATTTTGGGGGGTTTGAAGTTGATACAGGTGAAGCCCCGGTCACATAGGACCCCGAAAGCAACACGATTCTCCCCGACTCGTTGTTCTGAGGCAGTTAACTGTGAATTAACAAAGAGTCGGGGTGAATCGTGTTGCTTCCGGGGTCCTATGTGACTGGGGCTTTACCATCCTGCCTGGGATTGTATTTCCTTCAGTTTCTAGTTCAGGATTATAAAATATTCAAAGAGTGAACCGGAATTTCATTCCTTTTCTGTTCTTTTTGTTACAGGATGGTCCTTATTATTGGAAATCTTATTACAGGTAGGCTCATCTTCGTCAGAGATTGACTGACTGTAAAAGTGAGACGGTCCTTATTATTGGAAATCTTATTACAGGTAGGCTCATCTTCGTCAGAGATTGACTGACTGTAAAAGTGAGATGGTCCTTATTATTGGAAATCTTATTACAGATAGGCTCATCTTCGTCAGAGATTGACTGACTGTAAAAGCTAATTTTATGTTAGCATCTAAGTTACCAAATTCACTAAACTTCTGACTTTTTCATACATAAGTGAGTTGCTACTTTCACGTTTTTCTTAACAAGGATAACTGTACACAGGTATATGGGCATTCTAAAGAGTTATAATTTTTAGTGCATTGAAATTTGTGAAATTTGTGATAATAAAACCTAAGCAAAGATTTCACCTTTTTTCAGAAAATAGCCTGACATTCATGAAACAAAAGGTAGAGGTGTCACAGACAGTGTATGAGACATTTTCACAAATTTACATCACAGGTTGGTAAAATCAAATAAAAATTTTACAAAATGATTCGAACACAAAAGATTGATGTCTTTCTTCAGTCTATCCATCCCAATTTGGGCAAAAATAGAACTACGGTATATTCCTAACCCTAACCCTACTGATGATTTGTGATAATTCTTACCTATTGAAGACATTGTCACTGACGATGTCTTTCTTCAGTCTGGCCAGTGGGGTGAGGGACTCCTCAGGCGATGGGCTGTCAATCGCTGAGCTGACCATCCCAATCTCTCCGTCTTCCCCTTCCACTGCAAGATACAAAAACAAAAAGATAACAATCAAAATGCTGTCAAATTACATAGAAATTAATTGCCTAGAAATTATAAATGTGGAAACAAAGCTTGCATCAAAATTGAAAAAAATTGAATGTCAAAGACCAGCAATATTTTTTTCTTTTTTCTCAGAGCTTTTTTCTTTTTTCTCAAATTATCTGTGTACACATGTATTTACCACCTAAATTCTGAGAAAATTGCAAAATTTGTAACCACACAAAAGGCCAAGTAACCACCTAATTACTGGGCCTAATATCACACAGACATATATTATGTAGCCTATATTCTTCATCTCTGAGGCAGAATCAGCAGGACACCCAAAGTGTGAAAAACCAGCACTGTTCAAACGTAATACATACAGACTGTACATCAAGACACAACCATTCTTACACAGGCTCAGTTCAAGATTCTCCTTTAGAATGGTAAATATTTAGGGATTTTGACAGCTGATCCTAAATAAGATTTAGGAGTAACAGCCAGGGAGTCAGACAGATGGGCAGGCAATATGCCCTGCCCCAAACCCATTGAGAAGTTCAATTCTTTTGGCATCTCAAGCATGACAAATAGCCAGCCATAAAGACAAATATTCATCAATACTGGAGCATTACATATTTTGTGATTGGCCCATTTATAATCAAGGAATAGGTCACGATATTCTGAGACCTTACAGCAAGGCTAAGGGTACAAGAAACATAACATTCTGCATATCAGATGCTGCATATGCTGTAAGAATCACATGCTCTTTACCAGTTCATTTTATGAAGTTTGAATATTTTTTCTGAGTCTGAACATGGTGCTCAGTCCTACGAATCTTTCAGCGGATTGGAATATAATTAGTCTACAGGCATACACTGTAGGCACTCTGCTGAACCGTTTTCTACTATTCAAACAGTGCACAATCAAAAGAGTCTGCAGTTACAGGCTACTTTCACTATGTTATGTCTCCCAAACCTTGGATGAGGTACATGTAGCCTAACTACACAAATATAATAGTCTCCGACTGCAGACATGGTGGAAATTGGGAAACCGAAAGTCAGAGGTCTGTTTCTGCAGACTAGCGATACAATTAGGGCTGGATGATAAGCACAGGTGCATCAGTGTTACCGCTCCTTGATTAAATTCTAACAAGATTCTAGGGACATATGTGTGAAGTGATAGGATGAGTTGTACAGATGCATGCTCAGAAGGTGATCATGCAATCAGGAATTGGACTACAGACAGAGAGGAGAGATTGGAGCCCCCCCCCCCCTTGATCCAAAGGAGCACGGCAGAATTTTATTCTGAAGATGCAGATTGAAAGATTTCGTGATGTTGTATTTGTACTGGTATACTACACCTCATACCAATGTAATATACAGGATGAGTGCACAACCTATGATTTTTTTTTCCACCAAATATCATGATTAGTTGCTGTGTCTGGTATATACAAAGATATTTGATGAGTTTGAAACCCGCAAAGCCGATCTCCAGTTTTCAAAAACGAATCAATGAATTATATACCAGCAACATTTCCCGCTCTAAAATAGAATTTTATGTTACTTCCAGCACAACGCTGTATACCGCTGCAGACATAGTACAACCCTCACCTCAAATACTGACAGAATCTCCTTAGGATCAGCTGGTACTTCATTAAAAATCATATCTTCAGTGCTAAGAATCCGGCATTATTTCACCTTTGTTCAGTAAATTATATGATAGGTGTCTCCCAAATATAAATTATACTCTGCATACAGTATACGCTATATTAACCTCTACGGCTCCTCATTGTCTCATAGGGATTAACACAAGGGTTTGGCATTAAAATGGAGACGCTTACATGTACATTAGATTGTTTGTTGAATCAGAGATTGGAGAAAGCATAACAATGAGGTAGACTGATAGCACTGATAGAGGGGGGTAAGAAAATAAACAATGATTGCTCATAAAACAAGATGTTTGCTCATAAAAAGATGATATTAAGAGGATAAAATTGTCAATGCCAGGCATTATATGCAATGCCAAATTCTGAAATAATGGAGGCCAAACAAGGCGTGTTGGACGATGAAAACTACAACTGTTGTAAGATGATAAGAGTAATTTATGAATTTCATTCACAATGAACGGTGACACAAGAAAGAAGTGAACTACGATATTTATATACATCAGAGAATGAAAGTAATTCCTATCAGTCTTGAAGGAAGGCGAAGTTCAACATCGGTTCTACTTCTTGTGAATGACCTTTGGTTGACCTTTACATCCCTTACCGTGGGAACGAGGGCAAAGGAATGCAACCCCTGTGAATGAGGAAACTATATATCCATAAAAAAAGAAAGTTCTTGATCAAATACTATTCAATTGGTTTTCAAATCCACTGACTTGGAATTGAATTCAAAACTAAATAAATTATTTCTATGCCTTCCGCTTTCACTAGGATAATTATAAAATGTATTTGTAGGATGATTTAGTGTTCCAAACAAGCAGCATCAAAGTAAAAAAAATCTCATCTTTCAACAGAATTTTGAAAGTTGCAAGAAAGTAAAAAAAAAAATCCATCTTTCAACAGAATTGTGAAAGAACATTTTTTCGCATTTCTCTCGCCTGCATGATGTGTACATAGCCAATAAAATTTTCTGTAACTTCACAAGAGTCTTCTTTAAAACAACACCCATGCACCAATCAAATGCTTGTTTCAAATAAGTAAATATTTCGAAACCAATTGCTTCTTCCTTCAGAACTCAATAATAATGATTTAATAGGGCAAGGCAGCTTTACTACAGCCTTCAATTGATTCATATCCTGGTTCCTTGCAATGCCCCTTTAAATAGCCAAGACAACCTTCATGCACTACACATCTCCTATATTCCACAATATAATGTTGGTTCTGAGCATTAGGAAAGCAATGGGTTCCCAGTCAAGATTTGACATTTACTCTGTCATCGCCAAATCCAATCCTCTCTTGCCCAAGAGTGCAGCTATGCATTCTGTATGTAGGGCAGGCATCTCACCCTTCACCATCTTCACATTACCTGGGAAATCATCCAGAGAGTTGCTGAGCAAATAGACAAACACGGGAGAGATGTAGGGAGCATCTCCTTTGTTTGAATGACTCACTGGACGATTGGAAGCATGTATGCTCTGAAGGGGATTCCGTAATCTTTGATTAAAGCATCTGCTCAAATATTGGACTTGCCATGTGATACACATTGTCCGGATTATGAAATCGTTACGCCATCTCTTGCTAGATCTCCTTCTAAAAGGGCATTCTGAGGTCTTCATGGATCCAGTTTCAACAAAATTTAATTATTCTTTCAAAGCTTTCAAAAGTGCAAGAATAAAATTGCTCTTTTACTTACAAGACTGAATACATTGACTGATAGTATCATACCAAAATATGACGTACACCACCACAGCTTGTAAATCATACCCAAAGAACATCGGAATCAACCTAATTTTATGAATCAAAAGCCATTCAGTTAAAGATTTAGTTGAAAATTGTTCATATTCATAGAAGGATGACACTGACGAATATTTCCCAGAATATATTTAAAAAATGGGGAGAAAAGAACGCACCTTCTCACATTTTCTATTAAGCCTCAGGCACAAAATTGATCAAACTTCAAAGGCACATGGTTTATGTTCAACGTTAACCTGAGCTTGCTTTATTTAGTCAGAGCTTGCTTTATTTAGTCAGATCAAACTCATGAATGCACAATGCAATAAACAGCATGTACAAACAATGCATACCAACACATGGGATCTAGTACTACTTCAACTCCTTTGTTCAATCAACAATCCCCATTCATCCATCTCTCCATTGTGTATCCTCTTTCTATAGACAAGGCTTGGCTCACAAGCTGGTTTTTATGTTTGTTTCTATCACATTCCAAGTACATGTCAATAAATTAAATTATAGAAGGATCATCTGACTTTTGACTAAAATTCTATAATTCACCGATAGAATTCATGGATGAATTTGCATTTGAGAGGTTGTGGATGTAAGGAGACATTACAACATTGACCTGAGAACAAAGTAATTTCAGGAGTACTTAGTTTAAGCCACTACCCAAATAAAAGAAAAATAAAGTAAACCTTTTTTCCTATTGTAATTTGAGCTCATAATCTTAGCGAAGCATGAATCAGTATAATTTCTGGTATTTCAAAGAGCAAACATAGTATGCTAGATAATATGCTAACTCTTCAAAATCGAAGAAATCTCAGGACTTCACTAGCTGTATATCCTTCATCAAACTCTTGACATGGCACAAATTGTGTAGCAATGAAATATATAATGAAAATTTAAATAACACAGATAATTAGATAATCCTATTTCATATCATTTTTACTCTAACTTACCCCCACCACAATGAAAAACTCAGAATAAACCTCGGACATCTCCTTCTGTCCCCACATAGTCCGAGTCCATCTCTTCCCCATCATTCCCTCCATGTGGCACATGAGCATCTCACAGCATTCCTTCAATCACACCACCCTTCTTCTACGAGGAATCAGCAACTCAATGAATCTAGCATAGCTTCATTCCTATGAGCAGGTGTTTCCTCCCGGTATAAAAGCCCCCTTTGTCCATCCAGGCATGCACCCCTCTACCAGCTCCTTTACCTCTTCCATTCTCCACACCAAAGATCAACTATACCTTCATGGGCTTTGTTCCTTTATGAAATATCCCGCCAGAAGACCAACACACACACTCATTTCTTGATACACAATGCACCTCTTTCTCATGAAAAGGATAAGATTGTGGATTGACAGGGCAAGACCAGTTATAGGGGCCATGTGTGCCGGGAGACAAAAGAAGTTAGGAACAACTGGCTATAATCCACGCATGGATGAACACACATGTCATGAGT
>BQKZ01001494.1:30914-42177 GCA_036244855.1 Temnopleurus reevesii
CCCCCCCCCCCCCCCCCCCCCCCCCCCCCAAAAAAAAAAAAACATGGTCACAAACTTCCCAATGCACATGGCCTGTTGGTAAATGTACTCTGGATTGTACTACAGGGCCCACATATCTGAGGGATAATCCCAAAAGTAACCAAAGACTCATTATCAGAGAAATCTGTCATGCTTGGATGGAGGCACCCAAATAAATTACTAATATAGCTCCCAAGACAGCTTGGGGAAAGACAAATAAACAAGCATTTCCCAAATAATCCTGCTAATTTCCTTTAGGTGATGATTAGGAGCGAAAGGCAGAGCTTCCAAATTTATGAATATGTCAGCTAATTAGTACAAATGAGGAATCCCTACAAAACTAAAATGAATGGTAAACCAAAGGAGTAAACAGACAACAGCTATGCTCAACTAGCATTCCTACAAAAATCTATACATGAAGAATGGAAAACATTACAAAACAATATAATGCTTTATGACAATCAAAATACTAGGTAGGCCCATAAAGCATTTCATGAACAAAAGAAACAAAATAGGCAAGCGACCACTCTATGTGCAACATACAACTGTACGTGTATACCACTCCCCACAAATCCTTGACTTGACTCATATTCATAGGCATATCACAAATATATCCTTCGAACAGAAAGTAAATATACCGATACAGACCGTTCAGGAATATGCGAGAGGGCAATTAAAATGTGAAGAATGCAAAAGCTGAACAAAAGTGAGAGAAACCATGACAATCATAACCAAACCATTCATGTGAAATGAGAGCCTTGAATTCATACAAAAATTCTCCTACATTCCAGAACAGCTAACATCTCTGCAAGTGCGTTTATCAATGAATGAAATCAAAATGTATTTTAAACAAAATTGAAAACCAAAGCTTACCATCTGATTGTGGTGCAAGATTTTCCACATTCAACATATCCCCCACCATATGGTATTATTGGTTAGAGTGTATAGTAAAAGAGAGTCAGAACTGTGTGTAGGCGTCAGTCAACTTGCTGAATAGACATTCTATGGAACACAGTGGGTAAGAACAGGTGCTTTCTCCATCATGCTGACTTCCCATCTAAACTAAACAAATATCCTTCTTACCAATCAACATAGCACTTTTGATTTTAGATGAAACAAAAGTACAAATTAAAGAATTCTTGTAGTTTTGCACTTGGACGCCAGCCCTTGTCTTAAAAGATCTGGTGTAAAAAGACAAGGTTGGGCACTGATTCCTAGAAGATCTTAAAATAATATTGATATATAAATTTAGTTGATCGTGGATATGAATATACATATATTTATGCTATATTAAACCAGGAAATTTCGATGGTATGAGGAGATCCTCATACTAGAATTCAATCAGTCTTATAAAAGTTACCCCAAAATTTGATAGTTCTCGGTCTAAATTAGTAATTCTCCCATTGCAACATTCATGAAGTATTCCTTGAACCTTTTCCCAATCCATCATCACTTTTTTTTCGAGATCATTGAGAAGGAGAGGATGAAAGATAAAACAGAAATAGGAATCAAGAAATTAAATTTTATAAAATGTACAAGGTAAAAGCCAGACATGGCATACATACCAAGTAACACGCCCCTGAAAGCCTGGGAAGGTGGATGCATAGGGGCTCCTTGCTCAGCTACCGACAGGAAACGAGCACGCCATGTGGAGGCTAAGCACACATCTCAACACCGCTATAACATGTGGTCCCATTACGACAGCTTTCCACAGGCAGGACCATGGTCATGAATATGGAATGGAAGCTTTACGATGACGGCGGGAGGGTGGGAGAGCTGCGGTGCACGTATGCAGCAGTGAACCACTTTCCCTATTCCAGTGTATAGCCACAGGCACATGGCGGCTCCAACAAGACGCTGGCCATCTTGTCTTACACCGTTCCGGGATTTCTCGTTCGCGTCTCCTCCTTCGCCAAGCCCCTCCACATTTAAAACCAACCAAGACGCAATCCATACCCGATGTACAAATGTCACAGCCACTCTTCCCAATAGTGAAAGTCACAATATCTCTGCCACCTCGCACGAGCGATTCTCAACACAATGTTCTCCAAACGAGCAAGGCAAACCAGCTATCCATGCACAAATTCAAGTTCAAGCTCTAAAAATCTTAGGTCGAGGAAAACAGCTTTGTAATCAGCACCAAGCCAAGGCCAAACCCAGCACGAAGAATGAGATGATTTTGACATCAGCCTCCTATTATACACACATCACCGTCTCCCCATGCTAACCCAAATATCAGCTGCCAGCATGTCGTCTCAACCAAACTCATGCAACCTAATGAAAGACCTCACACACCATACCCTGCATTCTCTCTACTTTTTTTGGCGGGTAAGAATCAAATTCGCTAGCCAGCGTGACCCCCGCATGATGAGGTCACAGGAGTAAGCCCAAGTTGACCTCTTCACTATGCTGTGTAGTCTGAAAAACAAGTCCTTCAAGTTTCATTCACAAGTTCACAAGAAATACCTCACAAAATATTGGTCCATAATCAGAAAACAAATATACACTTACATGTACATGCACCCTTTATAAATGATATTATAAAGGTATAAATGATAGACTTTTATACGCAGATGTTGATCCCTATGTATAGATTCTCTGTTATACAATATTTGCATGATCATGCATGTATTGAATAAAGTGAAAAGTCTTTAGAAGTGTCACAAAGATTCAAGGATTATCGATAGTTTTTAAGCTCTAGAATTATAATTGACATCTGTGATAAGAAAATAAAAATAAGTGTGATTCATGAATAAGTAGCACCATTGAGATACTATTAAAATTATGCCTGCCTACATGTAGTGTATATTACATTTGTTTCAAACAAACAGACCTACAATGGAAGCCCCATTCACAAATTACTGTTGTCTTTGTTAGCAATAAATCTGAAAACACAACAAATGTAATTTTCAATCTTAATTATCATCATTATCACAAAAGAAATACCTGATACTGAATAGTTGTCCTTTCTTGGAACAAGATCATAAAAGTTATATAACTTTCTTAACTCTTGAGAATTGTGGTATGGCTACAGAAATTTGTGAGTACAGATTGAAACTTCTGTGTATCAGCTGAAACTTTTGCTGGGGATTTGTTTTTTGTTAATTTTGCAATGAATTTGCTAATATTGTCACTAATTATAATGCCCATAGACTTGTGTACAATGATCTTTCAAATAACGAACATAACAACTTTCTAATTTGCAAATGTGTCTGGAATTCAGTCTATTTGCACCAAATTTATGTAAATTCTTTTTTTTTTAATTAATATATTTGCTTTCCAGTACTTTGAAATATAATGTCGGGTCTAGGATGAAGACCAACTTAAATAATTCTGTTCTTTCTGTCCTTGTTGGCTGAATAAATTAGTTTGAAGGACTATACAAATGGAGAAGGGCACCCTACTCCGCCAGGGCAGGGGCAATCAGTGCCTTGGGGCACAATATTAACGACAACTAACTTCATCTTTCTGCTCCCCATGAAATCAATGACTACTAATGAAAAGCTCACCATGTGCACACACTTTTCCTAAAGAACTTTCTACCACGGACAATAGTTTCACCTTTTTGCAGTTTCATTTTCATTCACTCCAGAGTATTTTCTTTCTGCATCGCTTATAATTCACTGGCAAAACACCAATTACTCTTATTATCCCATACAAATCATAGCAAGTTAATGATTAAAATGATATAATGACCACTGCACGAAGTGTATAATTAGAACTATTCGTGGTATGCTGTGTACGTAAATCACAACCAGATTTCAGAAATATAGACTTTGTTACGTATGAATGATGATTAATTTCAAATTGAACAACAAAGGAACATTTGGATGGATAATAATTTAATCGCATTCTGTTCATTTTTTAAATCATAGCTTCGTTAGGGGACTCTTAGTTCAGTTTGAGTGAAGCGTGCTGTACTCTCACAACATATGGTAGTTGTGAAATTAGAACATTAGATAAACTTGAGCAGTTGAAAATGCAGATCACATACATAATATCAATTAAAAGCATCACAAATTCTATTTTCTCATGACTAACTATCTACATTTTAGGCTATTTTGTCAATGTTATAAATTTCCTTTTAGTACCTTCCTAGGCAACTTATCAAGTACCTGTATAATGAGCCTATTCGGTGGATCAATATTTCATTTTTAAATTGTCAATGGCCCTTCATTTATCATGGTTTCATCTGGGACCCTTATCAGCATGAAAAATACCAGCAACACTTCAGGGCCAACAGGCTATCATTGGTTGAGCTTCTGCCTCCTTCAAAAAAAAAATGTCCTCTCTGATAAAATATAAAATCGAAAGCCTACAATGTAAGTTCTTTATCAGTTTGCTCCAAGCAAAATAGATCAGATCAATACAGATCCGTTCCCCAATTACATAGGCCAAAGAAATTGCAAACAATCTAAAAGCTAATGGAGCTCAAGAGAATCCATGCTGATATATTCCAGAAAGTGATTACTATACTTGCTCATAAACGAAATGGAAATGATATTTACGCAAGGAAAAAAAAATCTATTATTTCATAATTAACTTCTCTTCTCTGCATAATAGTAATAATGAACACAAATGCAGGAGACATTTCACAGGCAGAATCTCTAGAGTAACAAAATAAAGTTCTTTATAGTTTTTAAAAGATCCATATCTTTTAAATCATCATTTTGTGAAAAATAAGCAGTTTTAGGTATTAAACAAAGACATATGAAATGCTGCTTCATGAAAAAAAGCATGAGCCACATTGTCAAGTACAGAAATTAGGTTTTTAAAGTTCAGTCAACCAGCTGTCCTCCTCTCATCTCTGCTTCTAAAAATATTTGTCTCCCAGACATTCACTGTCTTGACTTCGCATCATTTGGGTTATATTCTTCACAATCATAACAGTCTTCATTGCTGACACCCAGTATATATGTGTACATTTAGCAGAGGTACATTATCAGAGAGCAGGCCATGGGTATGACGGGTTTTTTTTCATTGGAACCTGACTGACATTAGCAAACTTTAAATTGGTTGTCATCAAAATTTGAAGTGTTGTCATTGCAAAACAGGGAGGTAAGCCTCATCACCATTATACAATTGAGGATGTGTCTGGGGTGGCAATTAAAAATAAGATCAGACTAAGGGGTTGCTGCCACGAAGTCATGGTCAATGACAAATTGCAGTTGATCAACAAGATCAATACCAATTTTGTAAATAGGGTGCAGACTGTGCGATTTGCAACTGACTTGCAGTTGATTTCCGATTGATCATATTTTTTAACCAAAACCCCATAGGATTTCTTTCTTTTACTCTGTTCTGATTTGAATATCTAGCCTGATAATTTCAAAGACATCAATAGGATTAATTCCTCTGATTGCCCTTGACCATATTTTACAGCTTAGTTTGACCTTTAACCCCACACCACAAGCCCCTTCTCTGACCCCTGCTTGCCCTTTCCAAGAACTCTGGTCAATTGGAATCTGCCTTGACCTCTCGTCTAAGGTGACATTTTGCTTGGGGGATGAGAGGTCGGCTTTGAGGTTGTATGGAAGCTACCACAGTATAAAAAGAAGGGGAAAGGGGAAGGGGGGGGGGGCAGATCATAAGCCCCCCCCCCCAATGTTTTGATGCCCCCAAATGCTATTTAACCGACTGTCGGTCAGTCAGTTTTTTTCAATTTTTTTTTTTAAACACAATTCATTACAAAAATAAACCAAGGGAGTGAAAAGCCAAAGATTCTCTTGAAATGACTTATCAGGTTGTATTCTAAATGTTTATTGTTAATTGTGCAAAGAAAAGGAGAAAATCTGGTTGGGCCATTTTCAGAGAGTCCATAGGTTGAGAGCATCCAAACAATTTTTAATACCTATGGCCTAATCTTGCGCTTGATATAAAGATAAAAAATTTTCAGCCCCCCACCCCCACCCCAAAAAATCACGATGCCATAATACCTCTGGTGGGGGGAAGGTGGAATTAATTTGGAGGAGACAGGTGAATGTACAAACCTCATTTGTGAACATAGCTTTGATTTTAAACAACAGCTAATTGCTTGGTTGGGATTCATGTATTTGAAGATTGCCTCAAAATTATTCACAACGAGACTGACTAGATTGATTGCCCTGGACCGTTTTGAGTACTGAGAAAGCGCCTCAGAGTTCATCTAGAGTTTAATGGCATTAGTTCCTGAAACAAGACTATCGTGCTGATGACAACGCTTGGGGGCTCATGCCGAGCCATGGATCACATGAATGCATAAATTTGCATTTTGACACCAACATTCGCTCTTGCTATGAATGTCAGTGGGGAAAGTTTCCTTCAGAAATAATGTGTTCCAAAAACGTTCGGTCTCGCATGCCAACGTGTATCTTCAGGATAGCATGGTTAGTAGAATTAGACAAGTAAAGAGATGAAAACATTCACTTCTTTCATCAAAGTAATTAAAAAATTACATCTTTACATGTACATGTAAATGGTTATCTTGCTTGCACAGACCGAATTGTGCTGTCACAGATTACTTTCGCTGTGTGTGCATAGATTTCGTGAAGTAATCTTGAGTATTTGTCTGTCCCCAGTAATAATGGAACAGGCAGCAGTGAAAAGAGAGGCGAGAGATAACACGATGATGCCAAATTATGAACGTATATCTAAAATAGTTGTTTGAAGCAGCATGCATTCATCATTGGTTTCCGCAATCTAAACAGATCCTGTACAATATCTCATCTCAGTCCCAATGGACCACCACACAGACAGGATTAGTATTGGAGCAATGCAATCCTCTTGTTTATCCTACAAACATTTTAACATCAACAATCATTTGAGCACATGTTTGTTGCATAGATTATAAGTTACATGCAAGCATGCATATTGGTTTACAATCACCATAGCATAACTACAGGAGCTTCTCATACCCTTGTTGCAATGCCGTCGACAGCGAATGCAGGCAAACAGAAGATAACAGAATGACTTTCCCCAAGCACGCTTCTTCCTCTCATGCATATCACAAATCCCAATGCTTTACTGGAGTCCCACATATAGATTATCTTGTTGGAATTTCCTTTTACAAAGGATATGTCAGGAAGAGCTCACAAAAGGTTTATTGCACCACACTACATTCCTTCTAAGAAGGGTGTGTGAAAAGTTGTCATTGACAACAATTGATTGATTCCAAAGGAAGAATTCTAGATCTCAAATGCATGGTCTTTGGTGTAAATTCAATTCAAGAGTGTTGCAATCCAGATCTACTATCCTTCCAAATATTTTCTCTTTGCATTGAAGTGCTGTATCTCTCACAAGTGCATTAAATATGTTGAGGCAGACACACTGATTTTATTCCCCAAAATGAAAACAAACATCCCATCATTTCATTCACAATATTCACTCTTTTGACACCAGTAATTAAGTCTAAAATTCCAGTCTCCTGTTTGCCTAAGCTGATTTATTCACTTCAAATATCCAATAAAAATAAACGCAAGTTTGTCACTATTTGACTAATCCAATAAAGTTTCCAAGCAGTTTCTACTCCTCAATTTTCTTTGTCTCTATTAGAATGCTAATCATAACAGTCTCAAAAAGAACACCTTGGCATAGACGTTAAATAACTCCTCAAGTTCCCCCTTTCAGGGATTCCCTTTGAAGTAAAGCACGCATGTTGTGATGAGTAACCACCTCGACAAGACTTCAGCTTTTACAAAAGCCGAGCAGTTGCTTCCTGAGCTATAAAAGTAGGAAAAGAGGGGGATCCAGTCACATGAACAATACATACATAACTAACCTTTAAAAATGTGGCATTTCCCAAATCTTGATCGACTAGACGCAGAGGAAATGAAAACCGTAAGATCCCAAAGTCACGATTCAAGCCAAAGAGAAAGGAAGAGCCTCACTCTTCTGTCAATTTTGACAAGGTCTTACCTTAACTACGTGATATGCTCAATAAATCCAACATACATGAATGCCAAGAATATTCATAAATAAAACAAAAAAATAACCAAGACGTTTCAAAGCACATGAGAACCTGCATGTCAAGGCTTTGGGAGGGTCATTACTTATCTTAAAGATAACTATATAGGACTATACTACAATCCAAACTATACCAAAGTCCACAAATGAAAAATTGATAAACACAGATTATATTGATAACTTAATAGTGCAAATTTGTATTGGGAACCAGGGACTGATAAAGTACACAGTTGCTTATTTTGATATTGTAATAATATTTAATATTCAATAATAATACAGTCCAACCTCATTAAAAAGAGCAATGAAAACAAGATCTAGTTATAAAAATGTAGTATTCCTGGTCCCACCTCTTTTTATTTATTGCATTTTGGCTCTAATATAGCAAAGTTTTTATATAAAGAGATAATTTCTCTCTCTTTGACTGTATTGTAAAAATCACTAAAACTGCCAAGCATAAAATAAGACACAAGCTGATGAAGATAATAAAAACGAAAATTCCACATTTTGCAAAGGAGATGGAGATGGTCACTTCAGGTGAAGGAATACATAAAATTTTTTAAATAATAATTGATGTAGCTATTGGACTTGATAATTTTGGAACTAGAACTTGTTTAGATGACCAGTCAAGACAGGATAATCAATCAATCTGAAATATAAAGCTACCAAATAAAGATCATATTATTAGGGTCTGAACAAACTATCTTGATGACAGGTGTGCAGTATTTTTGGAGGGTATGCATTCTGCCTGATTATTCTGTCTGGAGATATTCTCTGGTTAAAAATGAGGCCAAAGATGCATTTCTGTAATTTTTTTTTTTGCTCAAATCAAGGCCTGAAGTTCATCAATATTGTTGAAATTCTCCCGATCCTAAAAAGCTCTCAAAATCTGAAAGCATGTGGTACACTAATAAATTTTCCTCTGAATCTTGGAAGGTCGACTTTTAGTTCAAATTCATCCAAAATCAAGACTTTCTCATCTAAATTTTTCATTTAATTCCTTCATTTCAGATGCTAAATTTACTTCAGCTAGAAAAAAAACTTTTGTTTGGAACACAGTCAGATTGATCCATGTTTGTTGGGAAATCCAATATATCACAAATTGAAGGAGATTCAAAATGAAGCTTGGAGTTGAAGTGTAGAAATGGAATTGAAAAAGAAATTGAAATCTTGCTCCAAACACAAAGCATGTGATATCAGTAATTGCCACGTGATATCGCTTGAAATCAGAATATTTTTCACACATAGGGAGAGTTCACACAAAGAAAGTATGGATCCGTCTGCATATAATTTATCTGCCAACAAGCTTAACATCTGCTAACTTCCTTAGATTACCATTCAAACTCTTAATTTCAAGTTCACAGTACACAGGATCCATCATATCCTGTTTATGATATGTTTCTCATTTCAATTGCAACGATTCCCTCAATTTGTTTTCCTAGAGAAAGACAAGTGGGTGTATTTTCTAGAAACTCAAGACTATCATGCAACAATGAAAACATTTTTTTTTATCATTAAACACACTAACGAGGAAGATTTGTATTATTAAGGCAAACGGTTGGTGCAAAAAGGCAGAACCATGTATTCAAGATTGAAAAGTATTTTCTTTTAAAACTAGATCAATAAACCAGTAAAGCACAAATTTGGGGCAAATAGACTACAAATATGAATCTATCCAACAATTATAAACTGCAAGCCCCATTTCCTTTAAAAAAAAGAAAGCATATTTCAAAGATCACTCCAATATAGCATAGAAATCGGCTTTATAATGCTCTGTGCCTTTGCAAGCATGGGGTCGTAAGATCAGAATGTGGGGAATTCATAACCAACATTCTCTGCATAGCAACTGCATAAATATCTCATCTTTCTCCCACTTAATGTGATATAATAAGGAGTTATTGAGCACTGCAGGACTATGATTATGCTTCATTTTCATTTCAAAAGAACAGTCAATATGGCTGAAACTTGGGTTCCATCTACCCTCTTCAAGCTAACGAGAAGCAATTAGTGAATTTGAAGAATTCTAATTACCTAGATTTCAACCAAAAAAAATCACCACAAAAGCATCAAATGGTACCTACAGCAAAAATTAAGTGAATCTTAATAGAAAAATTGTAAATCACAAAGGTCTAACAAAAGTAATAACAGGGGAATGTCACATTACACATTATTGTGTAATTTTATAGTGCAGATAGAATTTAAAAATACCAATGGCAGTCTTGGTTGCCAATGGAATATGTACATTGGAATTGAAGAGTGTAAAAAAATAGCAACTTGAAAAAAAACACACTAGGTTTCCAAACAAAGTATCAATTTTTGCATCATTATACTTGTTAATTATAATGTTAATACTTTAATACAATAATGTGCAAGGGGAGGATAGCTCATAAAAAAAATCAAGTACATGTAACAAGAGAGAAAATTGCCCTAAACTATTAAGACTAATAAAAACAATGTAATTAAAATCCACGACAATTTACAAAGTGGTTATTTCAGAGGACAAAGATTTAGGGTTTTTTCCCCCAACTTGATGAGCAGCCTAGATCTTTTCCCTGCATTGGCAATCAAGTGAGTCTGAAAATCAGTTGAGCTTTCATTTCCAATATGCTGTCCTATTTATAGTACATCATATTATATATCTTGCCAGGGGGTATTCCGAAGGAAAAGGTCACTGATTGAGTAACACCGATCATATTGTACTCCAGATCTAAAAAAAAAAAAACTTAAAAACAAGATAGCTTCATAGTAATAAGTGTTTAAGAGATTAATCAATTTCACTAAATACATAATTGGTCAAAACTATCACATTAACAAAAACATCTGTTATGACATTGTAACTTTTTTTTGTGTCTTCCATGTAAATTCTGGCTTTCAAATGCTGCCACCAATTTCCAAATGTTGGCTATTTGATCCACAATTGCTTCTCTCCACCCAGGAAAAATGGGTACGAGACAAGCTTGATTCATAAGCTGGACCACCACATACTTGGGAACTACCTAAGGGCTATCACTGGGGTTTGGATCCATTGTGATTTGACACTTGTGCTTTCCTGCGATATTGACAGTAATGTGGGCCCGTATTTGGTACCACATTTAGACCAGTATGTATTAACATTGTAGATAAAGTGGCCTTGGGCCAGTTCGAGAAAGCCTCAAGAGCTGTTCCAAATGCGGGCCCCCCTTTCCGTACAGCATTTGGGCCAGCATGTCTTCACACCAAAATACCGACCAGCTTGAAAGTTGGTGTCAATAGGATCTTTATATATATAGGGACCCTCTGACCAACCCCCCCCCCCCCCCCCCCCCCC
>BQKZ01001495.1:38117-50800 GCA_036244855.1 Temnopleurus reevesii
ACTGTGAGCAGAATAGACAAAGAAATTCTACAAAGTAAACAGCTCCTATTCAAGCATGCACAAACGAATTTAGGACAGAAACTAAAGTAGCCTCTACATTTCTACATTTTGGGTAGAATTAGGGACTAGAAATATATTTTTGTATTTTTGAGCTATTTCTTATCCTGGGAGGTGTTTCATCAAGATAAGAAATACTTTACGTACGACTGACTTTAAGTTCGACTGGTATCCCTTCTTGTGCGCTTTGGTCCACACTATTACGCGCATTCCGCGCAAGAATTGATACCAGTCGAACTTAAAGTCGTTCTAAAGTCTTTCTTATCTTGCTGAAACACCTCCCCGGTGCTATCGAAATGAAATTAAGTTAACTGAACTGATTCAAATGAGGTTAAATTGAATTAAATTAAATTCCATGTTAGAAGCTGAAACAATAATCTGTTAGGATGATAGTGTTGAAAAGTTTTGTGAAATAAAACGTTTTCTTCTTGATTCAATGATGGTAAAACGAACGATTGCGGAAGACTTCTAATGAATTAGGAATGACTCCAACCTTGTTATACATATAACACGATGTAAACTATTTCGAAAAATAAAGTGGGTCGGAGGAGAATAGATTCCTACGCCGTGAATAGAACTGTGCGAACACAACAATGACAAACTGGTTACGATTTTAATAGCATTACAAAGAACCATTGAAATGGTGTTCAACTTTATTTTTCAAAAATAGTTTATGTTGTGGTTTATATACCTTCTTAATACTATTATTGAATAATAATAAAGTATGAATGAATTTCATTCACTTTACAATGCAGGTCTTGGAGACCGGAATCGACTCGGACTGTTTGTGTGGACCGACGACACTCCGATGACATACACCGATTGGTATACACCGAGTAGGTTAGTAAGCTCATTTTTTATCAGAGTGATCAACCAATAAGGGCGATTTTTTTTTGGTAATGATATTTTTATTGTTTTCTTTCAAATCAAAACATATTCAAAATTATATGTGACAAAATTTAACATATTCTTCATGACAAAATTCTAAATTTAGGTTTTTTTTAAAATTAGTTTTTTTTAAATCAGAACAGTCTTACTCAAATTACAATGACAAAATTACATACATTCTTTATTAGATGAAGAGATTTTTTTATTTAAACTTAAATTACGAAAACACTATACATCTGTGATTTACGGAACGAACATGAATATACTCGTTAAGGATGCATAATTAGAGAAATAACCACAACAAGAAAGAGAGAAAACAAAAATTATTTCATATAACATCATACACGTAACGTACAGAGAGACACGCGGACACAAAATGCATATGAAATCGATATAATCTGCCTTTAGACGTTTTACAGCAAAATCCATCCAATTAATAACAGAAAAATAAAATGTTAGACCATGTACGCTATTGCTGTCCAAGCGGTGGTATTTGAGAGATCCCTATAATTCAAATTCAAATTCAAATTCAAATCATTTCATTTTTCAATTCTTTTGATAATTCAAAAAATACAGTCATACATAATAATGGAAATAACTAATATGACAAAAGAAATGAAAAACTAGAGTCCAGCAAAGAAGCGAGGCTTGTTAAGAAGGCGGGCCCATAATAATTAATATCAGAAAATACAATTTTAGACCATGTACCCTATTGTTGTCCAAGCGGTGGTATGTGAGAGACCCCTATATAAGTGTAGCATTGGTCAGCTCTGATGAGATTTATGTACGAATTGTTCTTGCAAGCTTATAATAATAATAATAATAATAATAATAATGTCTTATTACCCATGGAAGCCACATTCAGCTGTAAACTAGCTGCTCTTCCAGCGGGCCCTGCATAACATGAAGTTATTATTACCCTCCTCCTTTCATAAATGCCAAGCGCCTGGCGAGAAGGCGGATGGTCCCATTTTTATAAGTCTTTGGTATGACTCGGCCGGGGATCGAACCCACGACCTTCCGTTCATGGGGCAGACGCTCTACCACTCAGCCACACATGAAGAAAGATTAAAGCTAATCATCACTTTGTAGACTATAGTAAAATAAAAATGAAATAATGATAATAAATATATGATAAAAAATTGCAGAAAAAATACATGTCTCTATGTAAGTTCTTCTGATGCCAAAAAGTGTATACTTTAGCAGAAGGGTGTGTTCTTCTATCAATGCAGCACATCGATAACAATAGAATATATTTCTATATATTTCCACTCAAAATTTCAATTGTTTGCATCATGCAATTTATTTCCTCCTAGCTCTGAAGAAGGCGAGAAGCAACCAAATGGCGGTAGCTTGGAATCCTGCACCATGGTAGTCTTCGATCCAGCCACATCAACCGATCTTTCCACTGCTCTTTGGCATGATGTTGCGTGCGCATCACCGGAAACAGCGCAATTCGTTTGCAAGACGCCCGCATTAGGTAAAATAACATCAAAAAATCCCACCTGGGTACAGTGCAGAATTATTTGATATCGTTTTCGCGAAGAGGGGGAGGCAAAAGCATATACAATTGCGTAAAGAACAAAAACATAAATGACATAGATGCGATTCAATGGGTATCACAAATTGCATTAATTTTTGGGAAACAAGGACACATTTTAATGAAATTATTTACTGTTTTGATGGCTTGATACAATGTTACTATTGTGCTTCAATGACGTTCTAAAAAATAGCGTGTTGATCAAAATTTCATTTGAATTAATTATGGTCAGATTTCAACGTACATTGTTTGTTAAAGTCGTGGAACATAACTTACTCATAGAAAGTAAAATACAATATTTACATACTTGCTTGGTCTGCCCAGCCCAACAACAACGAAAAGAAACAAAGTGGTCCTTACAACAATCTTAGGGGGTGTTGCTCAAAAGTTGCAATTGATCGCAAGTTGCAGTTGATCGGAACGTGCCAATCAAAAACCCCTGTTTCATGTGTGTCTTGTCAAATACGCATATTGCGCGCGAAAGAAAATGTTACAATTTGTAAAGTTGCAGTTGATATGCAGTTGATTTTGAGCAACACCCCCTAAGACAAAGTTGTAGCGCATAGAAGGTATCTACATCAATAGAGATAAAAATTCCGAAAGCAGCTTGTTTGATATCACTTCATGGGATATTACATAATTAAAATGTTGTGTTGTTATTAAACTTTTCAGATGTCTCCTGGAGTTCGTCGGTTCATCTCTTCACACCAGGTAATTATTTAATTTATAACCTCCCTATATAAAGAAGTGAAATAAAAACAAAATCGTAACAAACATTTAATTTTTCATAGCAACACGATATAAACTATTTCCGAAAAATTAAGTCGAACGCAAATTCTATGCTCCTTTGTAATGCTATTGAAATCGGTACCGTCTTGTCATTGTTATGTCCGCACAGTTGAATACACGGCGTACACGTCTGTGCTCGACTGAATTTTTTGGAAACACTTTATATCGTTTATAGATTTGATCAGATGTAGCGTCTCCTTGAAATCAATGAATTGTCTTGGTTGCCAATTTTGCTCGCTTTTGATGTCTGAATCAAATACTAGGCGCAATGTGAAAAGGCGTGAAAACGCATAGAAAATGGAGAGACGGAAGGATGCGCCATCTATAAAAATTTAAAAAAAATTGAAAATGGTGTTCGCCAACGTTCAATTGCAATCCTGGCTACGCACCAGTGTACGATAAAGGAATGACCATGGCGTTTTCAACCATAATGCTACTATTTTGTAGTATACATGTAGTTGGTAAACTTGCAGCTTCTGGAAGTATTGTTAACCGCTGTCTAACCGTCATTATTTATTTTAAAAATAAATATCTTTTCATTTTTTAGACAAAATCGACGGATGCGGATCAGGCCTGTTTCAGTGTAACTCTGGAGAATGCATACATGAAGTGTTTGTTTGTGACGGAGATATCAGTTGCAATGACGGAAGTGACGAAACTGAATGTAACGAAGGTTTGTAACGCTTATACACTCTTGCAAAGTTTTGCCTGAATGGGGATGATGTGAACGTGTGAGATGGGAACGGAGAGAAAGTTGAAAAAGCTATCTGAGATAGATACCTACCTATACCTACCAGGTCGGCTAAACTGCCGAGACCTAGTATGGACCCTCTAGTTACTCCTGTCCATCATGATATTTTTCAGTTCGTCTGTGCCAACTGCTCCAGTGTCTGCTTTTAAAGTGTCAGCATAGGTCTTGTGCTTTTTGCCACGTCCCCGTCGCCCATGCAGTGGTTCCCATAGAATGAGGCCACTCGCAGTCGACTATGGATGATGATAGCATGTTAATGTTAAGCGTATGTGCGTGTGTGTGTGTGTGTGTGTGTTAGTATTTACATACATCACACGCAAGACTACAACGACTCTATAAAAGTAAAAATAGAGTAACCATTTTTTAGCTATCTTCAGTAGATTGTAACATGTTGGAATTTTTTCTGAGTGTGTGGATCTGTAGGCTTGTAGGTATAGGTATATTTCGAACAGCTAAAAGTTTAGAAAGCTATCAAAGCTAGATGATAACATATATGGTAACATTTTGTGAGAGAGTGTATAGGTGTGTAAGTGGTAATTGACTGTTTGTATAGGTGTTTCTGACACTAGAACGGGAAGAAAGGCGAAATAGCTCAACCATCTATCATAGATTGTAACATATTAGAATTTTATATGAATGTGTAAGGCTGTAGGTGTATATATATATATAAATGAAATGAGTAAAGTGTAGAACGCAAGCGAAGACATAGTCCTCTAATAATGGGGTATAACCCTCAGATAAGAAAGAAAGTCTCGCTACTCTTCAGGTACCATGACACGAGACGAATAAAGTTAGAAAAATCCGTTTCGTAACAGACGTGTTAAACACGTCTGCTGCATGGCACAACGGATTTAGCTCTGACCTTCTTTCAAATAATATGAGCGCTGATGATGAAAATAAGCGCACGAATCCATGGTGATTAGAAACAACGCGCGATGTGCGTTGTGAAGACTGCAGATGTAGGTCGGGCGAATATATATTTCTTTAACGGGAAGAAAGTCGAATGAAGTATCTAAGTTAGATGATAACATATTTTTATGAGATATTTTGTATGCAGGTGTGTATGTGCGGGGTTGTAGGCATATATTTATTCATTATTTGTGGTTATATCAGTGTCTGCTGATATCACATGTAAGAATGGGAGAATGAAAAAAAGGAAAAATCACTCGGGCTATCTACAGTAGATGATAACATATTGATATCTTATGAGAGTATGTGTATGTAGATGTGTAGGTGTGGGGTTGAATGGGTATATGTTCATTTGTCATTTGTTTGTGTTTCGGTGTCTGTTTACATCACATGTGACACGAGAATAGGAGAATGTAAAAAGAGACCAACCACCTGAGCTACCTTTAAGTAGATGATAACATGTTAATGTATTGTGAGAATGTGTGTATGTAGGTGTGTAGGTGTGGAGTTGTATAGGTATATGTTCATTTAGTTTGTGTTTGGATGTCTGCTTACATCACTTACACTACAATTTCGAAAAAGGCTATCTAAAGTATATGATAACATGTTAATATATTGTGAGCGCGTGCGTGTATGTAGGTGTGTGTGTGAAGGGTTGTACGTATATTGGTTGTTTGTGTGTGATTCAACGTCTGTTTAAAGAACGTGAAACTGTAGAAATGGAAAGGGTCGAAATAGACCAACTATTGATTTGAACTACCTTAACCCTAAAATGACTCCTCTAATTTTCTATAGTCTCCAAAATATACCAGTACTTTTAGGATGAAGGGCACTTGAAAGAATAATAGGTACAGGTGTTATTTTCTGTCTTGGTGTGTCCTTGTCAAAAACAAAACAATTACGCTATACTATTCACTAATTTTCCTGTTGTAATAGTACGTACGTGCCTACATTAGATGCGGAACCTGAAAGGGAAAAATTTCAAAATATCTCAATTCAACATTTTTTTTGGGCTATCAAAATAAACAATTTTGCTTATGATTAAGATTCTGCTAGGATCGAAAGCTCAAGCTCTTTTTTTTTTTACTTCAAAATAAACAATTACTTGACATATTGGCAAAGATATTTCCTTGAATGTTTGTTTTCAGCAATTTCTTAATTTCCCTTTTTTAGGATGTAATGCTCATCATTACCAGTGCAACGATGGGTCCTGCATATCGATTTCATTTGTGTGCGATACTATTCCACATTGCCAAGATAATTCAGATGAGATAAACTGTGGTGAGTTAACAATTACTATGAATAACACGGATGGATCCAGGTATTCTTTTTAATTTTTATTTTTTTTTATTTATTTATTTTTATTTATTTTTATTTATTTTTATTATTATTATTTTTTTTTTTTTTTTTGGGGGGGGGGGGCTATTCCGCTGCTGAGCTCGCAAGCAAAAAATTGTACATTACATTTCGTCTTGGGGCTGACAAGCAAAAAAAAAAGGATGTTGACCCTCGTCGGCCCCCTTAATCCCCAAAGGGATGGAAGAAGGGTGGCCGAACTTAGATTAGAATGTCAATTTGACGATTTTTGCAGGGTAGAAGCAAACATGTGAGAATCGAGTTGAGATACGAATCTATTCTATTGAGATATGCATAAGGATTTGCTGGAAACTCTTTAAACCTGATTATTTGTCATTATGAATATTCAGTAGAGTGACTATGGCAAATGGTGACTGTGCCGTATGAATTACTCAATTATCATCATTATAAGATTCCGAAGTCTACAAAACAGGCCAGTTTCAACTCTTTTTAGTCCCTGGCCCCACGACTCTGTAATAGTCTCCTTGCATCTCTCCGCAATACCAAATCACTCAACCTTTTCAAGAAACACCGCAACACCCATCTTTATTATTCCTAATGTAGCTGAATGTATGTATTTTAAGCAGCGCTTTGTATCCTCTGGAAAAGGCGCCATATAAATTCAATAATTATTATTATTATTATTATTATCATTATGAAGTGCTAAACAGCTGTGTACTTAATTTTATCCTCCATATAGTTTATCCTGAATGCAGGGAGCTAGAGTTCACATGTGACAGTGGACAATGCCTAGATAAACACCAGCGATGTGATTTCGTAACACAGTGTTTCGATGCTTCAGACGAAACGGATTGCAGTAAGCAAAATATCTTGTTTTCTCTATTTGAAATTACAATACGGTATTCATTTAGTGGTCCTTTTAATATAATTTTTTAATAGCCGTATTCATATCGTCAACGTTTTAACGAACCGGCCTATAACTACGGTGGCGCTACTTAAACACGTAAAAAAACCAGACATAACTTCAAATACAATGACATACCACTTGAATTCGTGTTATTTTAATAGCTTTTATTTCAATTGTTCAATTGGATTGCTACGACTGGTTCGTGCAACCACCCCTCGCTAGTAGACTGATTCGTAAAAACGGTGACGATATGTAAGAAAATTTAACACTTTTAAAGAAACAGGCAGTTTTCTTGCTTTAAACATGATATAGACTATTTCCGTGAAATAAAGAGGGTCTCGGACAATAGGTCCGTGCGCCGTGTATTTAACTGTGTGGACACAGCAATTACACGTCGGTTCCGGTTTCAATAGCATTGCAAAAGAACATTGAATAAGTGTTCGACTTAATTTTACGAAAATACTTTTTATCGTGTTTTTGCAGGATTATTTCAGTATTCTGGTTAATGTTTGCCATCAGTGGACAAAAGCACCGATGTGAGAAACGTTAAACTCATGTCAATATAAAGTCTAAAGTTAATTAGCTGAAACGATCCCTCTTCCAAGATATATTCAATTTTACATTAAACCTCTGCTTTTATTATCAAAACTTTGTGTCGTGAAAGAATTCTAGGGATTTTAGATGGAAAACAATTAGATGTTTATTTGCGCTACAAAAGGGTTTGACGCTATTATTTACGAATGTCTAAGTCCATTTCCAAAAATCTGAATCTTGAATGAAATCATCCAACAATATTTTCCAGAAGAATATCACATCTAACTAAGATATGTGTATGGCGCCATTTATTAAATTAACTATTATTTAGATCATACGCTGGGTTAAGTGTTCAAATACAAAGCCAACTTCTGGGCACCACCAATATACCCTCAAAATATTAATTTTCATGTTAGCTTATTAAAGCACTTTTCTTTTGTTCCTAGGTTATGAAAAATCCTTGTCAGCCTTCCAGTGTTTTGATGGATCTATCTTTCCCGCCAAAATTCGCTGTGACGGCATGGTAGACTGCATCGGGAAAACTATCGAGGACGAGGCTCAGTGTGGTAAGGCAATTTAATCATACGTAAAGCACCAGAAACGTGCGCGCACCCAGGGGGACTCAGCCAATTTGAAATGTTGCCCCCCCCCCCTATCTGAACGAGATAAAGCCCCCTTCCCTTAACGGGACTGAGAAGTGAAACAGTCATCACCTGCGATGGTGCGCACCCTCTACCAACTATGGCGCTCTTTTTACCTATAATTTGGCACCCCAAGTTCTGATACGGGACTTACCGGCCCAAAGCCCCTCCCCCCTTGTGCGACCATGGCCTGTATATATGCATACATTCTTTTAATGTTCTTTGCTGGGGCCCCGTGGGATACCAACTCATCCTGGTTAAACGAGAACGCTTTTCTCCATTCAAATCTTTAGAGTGGGAGGTTACTGTACTTCATCATCAGCTTGCGGTGTCCCAAAGCTTTATCTGACCAAAATGTTCTAGCGTCGTTAGATCATGTCCATAATACGGAGCTTAAGCAAAGCAGACGGAAGGGCCGATCAGGACGTTATTTCTCAAGCGCGGGAAAATCTAACGGGCCGCTCAGGTTGAGAACGCCCGCTAGATTTCCCCGCGCTTGAGAAATAACGTCTTGATCGGCCCTTCCGTCTTCTTTGCATAGGGTATCGTCACACCGGCCGAGCGGAGCCTTGGCGGTCCTTTAGTGGACAAAACAAAAATTCATTACCGCTCGTAACCGTTCACCATCGCCAAACATAAGTTGGCATCCACTAGTGCACCGCTGGATCAGCTCTCCAATCTGTCATGGTCCCTAGTTCCGCTCCAAAATGCAAAAGGTTTTGAGCCGCACAAAAGATTGCGAGCGATAAGGAGAGGGCAATTTCCGCTCTGGCAAAGTTCACCACCGCTAAAACACCGCCCAGGCACCGCTAGACGCAAGTTTGTGGCCGCTTGGATCCGCTCGGTCAACGCAGAGCGACATCATGCACATGCGTGCTTTGGTTCGCCGGAAGTTTAACCCAAAAGCCATGCCCCACTTTGGGCCGTCTTTGAAAAGATGATTCTGTACATTGGTTAGGGATCCGAGGATTGAATGGAATTTTATTCTTTGAATTCCATTGTGTGAAGTACACTGCGTAGCACCTGGGAAATATTCCAGCTGCCACGACAGTGCATTCACACAAGAGAATTTCAAAGTGATTAAAATTCCGTTGCGCTATATGCGATTGCTTTGTTGTTTGGGGTCTCAGTGGGAAGCAATGCAGATTTCTGCGTTGGCCTAGCGGATCCAAGCGTCCACCAACCACCGTATAGCGGTACCAGGGCAGTGTTGGAGCGGCCATGAACTTTGCCAGAGCGGTAAGTCCCCTCGCTTCTTTCCGCTCGCAATATTTTGTGCAGCTCAAAACTTTCAGAGCGGTAGGAGGGACCATAAGCGGTGGTCGAGCGGAAACCTGCGTTGACTTAGCGGAGGCGAACTTATGTTAAACGGCGGTGAACGGTTACGAGCGGTGATGAATTCTTGTCACCGCCCAGGACAGCTATTTAGCACCGCCCATCCGATATGACCAGGCTATAGAAAAAGCGGTGTTAGATGGGCGGAGGTAAGCGTTTTACAAAAGAGATCAATTGTTCTACCCACTTTGTGAGCGGTGACGAGCGTTACCAAAATTAAATCCCCAATTCCTTCCGCCAAAGGACCGCTAAAGCTCCGCTCGGCCGGTGTGACTACACCTTTAAGCTCCGTATTATTGTGCTTGGACGGACGGAAAATGCCCCTCCGCAATTTAAAAGAAATCGCGAATGCTAAATATTGAAAGTATTTCCAGAAAGTTTGTTTAAAGACCTGTTTTTTTAAAGAAAGGATATTCCCCCATTTTACCATATTCTCTTTTCTTTCTACTATTTCTAGCTGTTATTGGTAGCGCTATAGGTCATAGATCTTCTGGAATCATGCACTGCTGGACGTTATCAAAATTGACGTTCATTAAACGAGGTATATTCAATATTTCAATATTCATATTTTCAATACAGATTATCTGAATCCGGAGTTTCTGTGTGATCCAGTAACCGAGATCAGGTGCAACAACGGCGCATGCGCGTCGGTGGATTTTACGTGCATTTATGAACTGGATGAAGTCGGGTTACTAATTGGATGTCGTGACGTCACTCACCTCAAAGGCTGTGGTAAGAAAAACTAATTATACATCAATCATGAATATAATAATGAATGTTTTTATCACTTGGTTATTTAAAGAATGAACATATAAGCAAAAGTAAGACGACTGAAAGGTTATTTTCGCGTAGACAGATGACAAGTATGACCCTTTTTGTTTTATTATAATCATACGTTCTTATTGCGCCTAACACAAACCTTATCATTCGTCCCTAACTGCTCTACAATGTAGTATAATTTCCTTGACTTTAGCACTGTAGCTGTCAGTAGTGCTCAGCTGGGTCGAGTGCAGCACAATGTGGATGAATTTATTGCTGAAGGAAATTAACGTCATGGTTGGGATTCGAACCTGTGACCCTCTGATTGAAAGGCAAGAGTACAAACCACTGCATCACGACGCCTGTCACTTTTTTCAACTACTTTCGTCCTCCGCTCAAGCGCAATCTGAATCCTTGCCAGATCATCACAAATTGAATGTTTTTTCTTTTCCTTTCCAGAGAGCTATGTCTGTCCACCTTGGACCATGAAGTGCCCCGACTCGTACTGTATTCCTCTGAGATACCGATGTGATGGAAAGATGGACTGTGCTACGGGGGAGGATGAACATGAGTGTGGTATAGAAAATATATATTTTCCCAGGAATGTTAGGCTTTTACATATTCTGTGAGATTCACTATTCGGTGTCAGGTAATTTTTTCTGTTTTATTTGGTTCAACCAAGATTTAGCATCGCAGAATTTTTTTGAGGTTTGAAGGGGACCGTAACAAGATTTATGCAAAAAAAAAAAAATTCTCGAAAAGTATGTTATTGTTAACAAACAATTTAAGTAATGTTAATGAAGATATCTATATTATATACACCTTTATCATGTTCATAGATGGACATGCAATATTAAAAAGAAAATCGGTCTTAAGTTATAACGTATCCTAAGACTCCATGTAACAATTATTCCAACACCTATACTGCTTGCTTAATTTTAATGTCTCTGTGGCCTAAGGCGGGGCACATAGTGCCGCCCCCCCCCCCCCTCGACCCCCCCCCCAATATTTGGTGGATCGGGCTAAACTTTGGCAAGAGATGTAGAGCAAGTCGTAATCTACAATGTGGAACCATCGGAACCTCTCAAGGCTAACGTTTGAGGGCGCACTTAAAAAAAATACATTAAACAAGGGTGATTATTTTTTTTGTCACTTCTCACATAGTCTGTTAAAAGCAATATTATGAACTGAAATATGTCTGAAATGTGGTTTTATTCCCCTTAATATCTTAGCAACATATTCCATGACTTTATTGAACACATTAGATGCATTTAAAGGTCAAAATATAACAATAAGTGCATCTTGTCACATCTATCATAGTATTAAGGATAGAGGGCGCCTTAGAATTATTGAAAATCTTATGTTATTCCTTGAATTTATCACTTTTTAGCTTCCAATCTTCGCCAAAAAGATTTATAGGGTTTTCTGGAAGTGTCTGAACCACTTTCATGTGCATTAAATTTGAAAAAGTATTTTTAAATATTTGTTTGAAAATTAATGAAGGAGTGATTGAAAAAAAAAATTGTTGGAAACCGTGTTTTCTGTTCGAGATGCACAGGAGACAGCAAAATCAAATTAAAAATCATAAATTGTGTCTATTTTCAAGCATTTTTGGCCGATTTGGAGCTGAAAAACTAGACTTATTTGAAAAACGGTCAAACGAACCATGGCAACATGAACTACGGCATAATAATCAAAATTGTATTATAATGTTTGCAATTAAATTTCAGAAAAAGTCACCAAATTTGAGCGTAACCGGACCGAAGATGTAGGAGTGGTTTATGATTATGCGGTAGGGAGGGGGCGGGGCTTTTTGGGGTAAAAAAAAACATTTATTTTCTACCAGTTGATGAACACGTGTCTCTTGAAATGTAACGTTTCGTCCATCTTCACTAGATGCATTCCAGTGCCCCGCAGGATCATATCGTTGCCATGGCAGCACCATTTGCATCAGTCCCGATCACGTGTGTGATGACGTCATACACTGCCAAAATCAAGATGATGAACTATTTTGTGGTAAGTCTAAATTATATGTCTTAAGCAAATAATTCGTGACAATATTTACTAAAAAAAAGTGTGTATATATATGGAGTCTGCATCAAATAAGTGTGATTTATAAATGAAAGCATTTTGGTTCCTTCTAAAATGACCTCTATGATAATTTTAAAATCTGTGAGTAGAAACAGATTGAAAATATCACTTTGTCTCTAAATCTACTTTAATGAATTCTTTATTCATAAAAGAACTCATTTGGGT
>BQKZ01001495.1:51860-74117 GCA_036244855.1 Temnopleurus reevesii
AGAGTCGTATTGCCCTCGTCTTCGACTCGGGCAATACAATTCTACTCAGGGCCATAAATGTTGTGTCTCCCTCAAGGCTAGTCCATATTGTATTAATAGTGCGCGCATTCAGCGCAAGAATTGATACCAGTCGAACTTAAAGTCGTGCGTAACTTTAGGAATGATTTGGTGAAACACCGCCCAGCTTTCCGTTTCGTCCTTGAGCAATTTGAATTCCCAATTATTTTTATTCTAGCAATATATGATCATACTCTCATTTGGTGCTGCCTGTAATTCACCCAAAACTTATCCATACTTTTAAAGCCAGTAAAGAATATCACCTCGGAACATAGTGTTACGGCATGCTATGTTTTCAACTCTTTCCATTGCGTTCTGTATCACTAGAATTGAGGTAACCTAGGAGGTTAGTTTTATTTGGGATGAAATGAAAATCAATTGTATCTTTTTAGTGGCTTGCCCCCTCCTACTTATATATTGTTTCTGATCCCCATCATAAAAATACACAAATTGTTCTTGTAACTCTACGAATTTGTAAATTACATGTTCTGGTTCTTTACATTTTGTTATGTTCATGCTACGATTATGTAACTAACATTTTCCACACATAGATCAATTGGTTGTGAGAACGAAGCATCATTTTGTTCTACGAGAACTATCAAAAGCGGCTTAGAAGAAGGTAAAAGCAATAGTTCGATTGTACCTTCGTTGCTACCACACCTTACAAAACTGTAAGTATAGGTGTCATTATATAATGATAATATCATATCTTATCTACCCAGGGTAGTCAAATTCAGTTGTAAGCTAGCTGTTCTTCCAGCGGGCCCTGCATAACATAAAGTTATTATTACCCTTCTCCTTTCTTAAATGTCGAGTGCCTGGCAAGAAGGCAGATGGTCCCATTTTCATAAGTCTTCGGTATGATCTGGCCGGGGATCGAACCCACGACCTTCCGTTCGTGGGGCAGACGCTCTACCACTGAGCCACACATGACCGGTTACATGATGGAAAATTGTGAAAATATTTCAAAATGGACATGATATTCAACATCCCCCTATCATGACTATCTAAAACATAACCAAATATTAATTGCATGAAAAAAACGAACTCCACAAAAAAAGACGAGGCAGAGTGATTCTTTATATTATTAGTCGTTTGCTGTAGTTTACCATACTGTAAGATTTATGTTTTAGGGTGTATTTTTCTTGGCAGTGATGTAATATAGTTTGAATTCATTCTTTTAATATTTACACTGATTGATTTACATTGCTTGTTTTACAGATTCCTTACAAAGGCTCAAATTTCGGGAATTGAAATTGGATCTTTTTCAGAAAGTGCCAACCTATTGCATTCGTGAGTACGACTACAACTGATATTATTTAGCTGGTAATAAATATTCAGGTTAATGAAAAATTCGTTCAAAGTTGTGTGCAAATTTTAGGATAACCGTTGAATACATCTTTGGAAAGAAACTAGTTTGAAAATGTTCAGTAAAATTTATTACATTTATAAGTGTGGTCTATAAAAGTCATGATTCCGCTCTGCTAATGCAAAGGTATAGGGATAATTTGCCAACAATTATAATGTATTTTTGATAGATACTTATTTAAACAGCCTTCACTTTTATTTTGAATTTGCCTACCGATTTTTTTCCTTTCATTTAGAGATATATCTGGCAACGACATTCAGATATTATTTGATGGATCATTTGGCGGTTTAAAGAGACTTCTTTCATTGTAAGTGCGTTTTTAAATAGTAACCAAGGAATATTCCTAATGAATCGACATAAATGTTGTTCTATAGAATTACTAAGCATTGATAGATGTGATTCAATTAGTTACAAAGTGGTTGTCCTTTTCAATACATTAGCGCCTCAATGCGTTTCAGCCGTGAAGATGCCAACCGAAATAAGTGTGTTTCTGTGAAGATTACTAATAAGAGTTTGAAAGCTCAGGCAAATATTTTAATTTTCTTATACACCACGGAGGCGCCGTGGTGTAGTGGTCGTAGGTTCGAATCCCATCCATGGCGTCATTTTCCTTCATCAAAAAATTCATCCACACTGTGCTGCATTCAACCCAGGTGAGGTGAATGGGTACCTGGCAGGGATATTTATTCCTGGAATTGCCAAGTGCGCCGGTGGCTGTCGGGCTAAAGCCAGGGTAATGATATTGCAAGGCGCCTTGAGCACTCAGCAGAGTGGATACGTGCGCTATATAAATTGCATCTATTATTATTATTATTATTATTATTATTATAAATTTCATTTGGATTTATTTTGGTAAATGGTAATGAGAGGTTCAAGAAAGTGCAATAAAATACTTTTCTCCATTCTAAATTATCCACCAATCACCAACAAAAGAGGAAATTATTAACAGAGAATCACGAAGACATTATCAAGCCTGGAACGTGCGGATTTTACGAACATATTGCGAACGGAGTGCGAAAGGTGATTGGTATTGTGACGTAAAAAAAGGGATAACATTTCGAGCAAGAATAAAAAAAAAAATTGGACGAACCAAACAACTTCCACTGAAGTCTTCGAAATTGTTATATGCATACAAAAGAAAGTATTTCTCCGATTGATACGGTGTATTCATGTTCAACATTACTCAGCAGAATAAGAGGAAGGAATTTTATTATGTGTAGATAATAGATCTAGAGCTGTGCATCCACAACACACTGCTGGAAAGGATGTGAAATTCAGTAAATAGACATGTCCAACAAATGTAATGTTACAATAGCAGCCCGACTTCTTGAGTGTGGCAATTATTTTCTCAGATATAAAAGGCATCAGAAACAAAGTAAAGAATGAGCGAGCGTACCATTTGATTTACGACAACAATGCACTTGCACTTTACTTACAAGAGCGTTTGGCGTCATAGTATTTTGGAAAGCTTTACAGTACATAGAAGTAAATAAATACAATAATTCAAAGCATGTAGAGAAAGACAGTTTGCCCTCTAGAATTATGCTGGNTACATTGCTTGTTTTACAGATTCCTTACAAAGGCTCAAATTTCGGGAATTGAAATTGGATCTTTTTCAGAAAGTGCCAACCTATTGCATTCGTGAGTACGACTACAACTGATATTATTTAGCTGGTAATAAATATTCAGGTTAATGAAAAATTCGTTCAAAGTTGTGTACAAATTTTAGAATAACCGTTGAATACATCTTTGGAAAGAAACTAGTTTGAAAATGTTCAGTAAAATTTATTACATTTATAAGTGTGGTCTATAAAAGTCATGATTCCGCTCTGCTAATGCAAAGGTATAGGGATAATTTGCCAACAATTATAATGTATTTTTGATAGATACTTATTTAAACAGCCTTCACTTTTATTTTGAATTTGCCTACCGATTTTTTTCCTTTCATTTAGAGATATATCTGGCAACGACATTCAGATATTATTTGATGGATCATTTGGCGGTTTAAAGAGACTTCTTTCATTGTAAGTGCGTTTTTAAATAGTAACCAAGGAATATTCCTAATGAATCGACATAAATGTTGTTCTATAGAATTACTAAGCATTGATAGATGTGATTCAATTAGTTACAAAGTGGTTGTCCTTTTCAATACATTAGCGCCTCAATGCGTTTCAGCCGTGAAGATGCCAACCGAAATAAGTGTGTTTCTGTGAAGATTACTAATAAGAGTTTGAAAGCTCAGGCAAATATTTTAATTTTCTTATACACCACGGAGGCGCCGTGGTGTAGTGGTCGTAGGTTCGAATCCCATCCATGGCGTCATTTTCCTTCATCAAAAAATTCATCCACACTGTGCTGCATTCAACCCAGGTGAGGTGAATGGGTACCTGGCAGGGATATTTATTCCTGGAATTGCCAAGTGCGCCGGTGGCTGTCGGGCTAAAGCCAGGGTAATGATATTGCAAGGCGCCTTGAGCACTCAGCAGAGTGGATACGTGCGCTATATAAATTGTATCTATTATTATTATTATTATTATTATAATGAATTTCATTTGGATTTATTTTGGTAAATGGTAATGAGAGGTTCAAGAAAGTGCAATGATATACCTTTCTCCATTCTGAATCATCATATCTACCAACCACCAACAAAAGAGGAAATTATTAACAGAGAATCACGAAGACATTATCAAGCCTGGAACGTGCGGATTTTACGAACATAATGCGAACGGAGTGTGAAAGGTGGTTGGTATTGTGACTTAAAAAAAAGGGATAACATTTCGAGCAAGAATGAAAAAAAAATTGGACGAACCAAACAACTTCCACTGAAGTCTTCGAAATTGTTATATGCATACAACAGAAAGTATTTCTCCGATTGATACTGTGTATTCATGTTCAACATTACTCAGCATAATAAGAGGAAGGAATTTTATTATGTGTAAATAATAGATCTAGAGCTGTGCATCCACAACACACTGCTTGAAAGGATGTGAAATTCAGTAAATAGACATGTCCAACAAATGTACTGTTACAATAGCAGCCCGACTTCTTGAGTGTGGCAATTATTTTCTCAGACATAAAAGGCATCAGAAACAAAAGAAAGAATGAGCGAGCGTACCATTTGATTTACGACAACAATGCACTTGCACTTTACTTACAAGAGCGTTTGGCGTCATAGTATTTTGGAAAGCTATACAGGACATAAAAGTAAATAAATACAATAATTCAAGGCATGTAGAGAAAGACAGTTTGCCCTCTAGAATTATGATGGATGGTTCCTTCTGCAAATGTCCCTTCCTTGACGTCATTACCGAAATAATACGAAATAACTCGAAATAACTCGAAAGATCCCGAAACCAAAATGCAAAAAACGAGCCCTAAAATCGGGTTTTTTTTGTTTTACATGATCAAATATGATATAAAACAGTTCTTACAATATATTATCCATATAATCACCCTTTCATACTGGTTCTTCTTTAAGCGGGTGAGAGAAAATGGAAAGGAGGAAAAAATTGCAGATCGGAAAGGAACACTACACCATCACTATAGAAAATGGGAGAAAATTGAGTCATTGGCCACTTTATCCCAAGCACAGGATCGAATATATATTTATATTTGAAGTGCTGCGTCACGAAAAAGAAAATCATCGTCTTTTTTTTTTTTTTGCTTGCATGTATTTCCTTAATAATTTTTATATGATTTGTGATTTTTTATTATATCTGTTTATGATGCATTCTTTGGGTAATTTCGATTATTGAAAATGAATACTTCTAAATACAAAAAAAAAAATCCACGTAGCAGTTTTTAAATAATTTACCAATATTCTATCACTTTTGCAGGAATATTTCCAATAACCCACTGGAGGTGATTCAAGATGGTACATTTGGCAACCTGTCTAGTCTCCACGAATTGTAAGCATTATTATCCTCAGCAACATTTTGATTTTTTTAAATTATATCTAAATACATGCTCTCTCACGTCACCTATTCAAATACGCAGAGAAAAAAGAAGAAAATAAGCTAACTATTACTTTAAGTAGGATGTGAAAAGGTGTGTCGAACACGTTTGAATGATTCCAAAGAACCAGCATTCCGTATGTTATTAGGGAGTGTGTTCTACAGTAAAGGGGCATTTTCTACCAGAGAGCATTTCACTCCATGAGGAGTTAGCATTCCGGTGCCTGATATCCTGATATTTCGCTAGAAGGAGCATAGTCGGAAATGATTTCTTGATATCTTCAGCAATTTTTAGAGTTGGCGTGCACTCTCACTTTGTTATTTCTCGTTTGTTTAATTCAGTTGTCCATTTTTCATTACAGGGACATGCGAAACACGTCAGTATCAGATTTAACAAATCTTACAGCCGCAATGTTCACGGGCCTAGAAAACCTGGAAACTTTGTAAGTTCAAATAATCTACAGGGTTTTTAATTGAAAGTGAAGAACAAAACCGTATATGATTCCATTCAAAAGTATTTAACACGATATAAACTATTTCCAAAAAAAATAAGTCGAACGCAGACAATAGATCCGTACACCGTGCTGACGGAACAATGACAAGCCGGTTCCGATTTCAATAGCATTATAATACAAAGGAGCATTGAATTTGCGTTCGACTTCACTTTTCGAAAATAGTTTATATCGTGTTATTTGACATATTTGTGATAGATCACTGTACACTTAAAAATGTCCGTTTCTTCTCCTGTATCCTGTATCAAAATGATCAAATCAATTGATTTATCGGATTAAAACGATACTAAAAACGTAAGTAATAGTAATTTTATTCGACACTTAGTTAACCCATTGACCACTGTAACAATGCAGTCCCTACCAAGGGTCCATGGGAATTACAGAATTCAATGAGTAGTCAACGGGTTAAGAACTGAAAGCGCCAGACTTGCCACATTTTTGCCACCCAATATCTTATTACGAGAGAGTGTAATAAGATATTGGCTGATTCTTTGTTATGGTAACTAAAAAGTCTACCAGGGAATATAATTTAGAGTGACAGTTCTCTCCAAAGGGTTACATCAACAAAATTATTAGGTCTTACTATTGACGACAAATTAAAATGGAACGTTCATATACAAAATATATCCAAAATTATTTCACGTAACATTGGAGTTATAAATAGAATCAAATATACTTTCCCAAAATCCACTCTCTCAACACTATACTCCTCACTTATTCTACCCTATCTTAATTATGGAATAATGGCCTGGGGCAATGCAGGTAAAACCCTAACAAATAGAGTCACTGTTCTACAAAAGAAAATTATTAGAATCATCCATAAATCTCCTTACCGCTCACATACTGATCCCCTCTTTTACGAGTCCAAAATCCTTAAGTTGTCTGATCTATTTCATTTCCATACAGTTCAATTTATGTTTAAATTAAATAATCAACAACTCCCATGTACATTCATGGAAATGTTTACAAGAAACAATGCCATTCATAACTATCCTACACGACAATCCCGTTCCTTTCATCTTCCTCGCACACGCACAGTTCTCGCACAAAAAGCTATCTCATTCTACGGCCCAAAATACTGGAATTCACTAAGTAGCAACATTATAAATTCAATAAGTTTTAACACCTTCAAATTTATGTTAAAAAAACACCTTTTATCTTCATATAATTTGTAAATTTAGCGGCTTGCACCAACCACCTTCTCTCTTTTGCACATGTATTCTGTATCCCTCTTTCTCTCTCTCTCTCTCTCTTCTTCTCCTCCTCACTCTTTCCCCACAATTAGACATGAGATAAACATTATATTTTATTTTGTACTATATAAAATGAAAGAAATGAGAATATATTTAAGTTTAATGTTTCTTTGAGGTATCCATATCCAAACAAGCTATGCTTTTCTTGGGATACCTCTGTTTTTCCTCAATATAATTTCAAATATAACGAGTTTATATATTTGTACCATATGTGATAATGTTTAACATTTGTTATTTTGTCTTACAATTTATATTTTTTTTTTCGTTTATTTTCATGCATGTTTATGTTAAATTGTAATTGTTATGATTTGAGTGAAAATAAAAAATATCTGAATCTGAATCTGAAAATAATCTAAACTGTCAGGGAATGAGATCTTGTCGGTGAGACAATCTTCACAAAAGTCCTTATACGATTTTTTAATCCCGGAGCAGATTTCAACCCTAACATATCTATTATTTTTCTCAACAATCATGATCCTCACAATTCTTTAGAGTATTATGTAAACCAAGATTATTCAGTACCTTTACATCAGGTACCATTTTCTTTTTTGTAGGTACGCCGACAAATACCTTCTTTGCTGCCTCGCTGGACTAGGGGATTCCCCAAACTGTAAGGCACCACGTGACCAGTTTTCATCCTGCGAAGACCTCATGGCAAACAACATCCTGAGAATCTTCATCTGGATCCTTGGAATAAGTGCTTTTGTTGGGAATGTCTTAGTGGTTGGGTACAGGATCGTAAAGTCTAGACGGCATACGACTGTCCAATCAAGTCTAATAACTAATTTAGCCGTGTCTGACTTCTTCATGGGTCTATACATGATAACCATAGCGTCTGCAGATGCGTACTACCAAGGGAATTATGCGGTCCACGCAGATGAATGGCAGAATAGTGTCCTCTGCAAGCTTGCGGGAATCACTTCCGTTGTCTCCAGTGAAGCATCGGTCTTCCTGATCATGCTGATCAGCGTTGACAGGTGCATCCATGTTCTAGCGCCATTCAAACCGGAGTTCCACCTGACCGTCCGTGGGGCGCGCATTGCCGAGTTTGTCGTATGGACTCTCGCGGTCATTGCCGGCATCGCACCTGCGCTCGTTCCCGCTTTCGTCGAAGGGCGGTTCTACGGCCAATCCGGAGTCTGCTTGGCGCTACCGCTGACTGTAGATCGCCCTGCGGGATGGCACTACTCCATCGCCTTGTTCATCGGAGTGAACTTCTTTGCATTCCTGGTGACTTTCATCTGCTACGTAGCCATCTACATCATGATCCAGGCCTCGAAGAAGAACATTAGCGGGAAGAGAAATAAATCCAAGGAAGAGATGCGTCTGTTGGAAAACATCAAGCTGGCTTCTAGAATGGCGCTTGTTGTTGGCACAGATCTGGTATGTTGGTTGCCGATTATAGTCATGGGACTGATGTCAGCGAGTGGAAAACTCACCATTTCTGCCCAGGTGAGTAGGCCATATCAGTACAAGATCATCTCCAATATAGCTCTGCCCAATTGCAGTATGGAAACAAGATGAATTCTTTTATTTTTTCTGTTTAATTACATTAAGCAATAATTGGTCGAAAACTGAGTTAACCAAAATAAAATAACAAACTAACTTGATTTTATTTTAGAACCTACTTTGCTCTAACGCACCGTACTTGACTGCTTTTGGTTTTTAGACATAAGAATATACAGACTGCAATTATTCCAATGTCAGAAAAATCCTTTAGAAAAACATGAAAAGAAAACTCTTCTGATGTATTCATGGAACACGATATAATCTATTTCGGTAAAATTAAGTCGAACGCCAATTTAATGCTATTTCATAATTCTATTCAAATTGGAACCGGCTCGTGATTGTTGTGTCCGCACAGTTCAATACACGGCGTACGGATCTATTGTCCCATGGCCCACGATATTTTACGGAAATCGTATAATGAGTAGAATATCCTACCTTCTATTTCCTTTCATTAAAGGTATATGCATGGACTGCTGTCTTTGTTCTGCCCGTCAACTCATCTCTCAACCCTTACCTCTACACCCTGACATCGATTCAACAGAAGGCACAGAGATCAAGCAGCAAGTACGACGAGAAGGCAGTGGGTAAGTTGGTTTATTAACCCATTGATAATTGAATTCTGTAATTCCCATAGAATTTATACAGAGACTATCTGGTTCCAGTTGTCAATGAGTTAACATGCGCAGACCCAGTGATTGAATTCTTCCAAAGCTTATGCCCAGTCACATAGCAGCCCGGAAGCAACACGATTCAACACGACTCTTTGTTCAGTTAACAGTTAAGTGCCTCCGAACAAAGAGTCGTGTTGAATCGTGTTGCTTCCGGGCTTCTATCAACCGATAGAGGGAGTAGTAAGTACGACGAGAAGACAATGGGTGAGTTGGTTTTTGACAGATCCAATGATGGATTCTTCCAAAGCTTAGATCCATATCAGGCGACATGGCCCTCGACATGGATGTGTGATTATATGCGAGCACATGAATATTCATCAACAGATCTTAACAAAAATATGACAAAACAAATAGGACTTCAATCGTTTGATAACAGCGACAATGTGGTGACGGTGAATTCATCTTGACAAATGCGGGAGGTGTTTGATTACTTTGACAGAATATTCGACAGAATATTCTAATCAATTTATATAAAGGATTTTAAAAATATGTTTCATTGACTCATCTATTCTCCGACAGAGTCCAGTATCTTTGAGGACACCTCCATCATCTCACCATTCACCACTCTCCCCGACCCATCCCCGAAGCGATTGCCTGCGTGGATGGTACGCAACCCGCGCCCTTTCGGCAGACTAGAGATCAACGTCATTAAACGTGACGTCACAAAGGCTATGGAGAGAATGAAGGAGTCTGGTCTCCGGAGTGACGTCATGCTTAATTTGCAAAGCATCGCCGTGCAGACAGTAAGGATTCATAACCATCGAGCTTTAAGTCAGCATGTGAAGGTTTTTTTTTTTTGTAATTGAACTGTTCTCAAAGTTAAGCAGAAGCTTACGAATGTACGAAAATTTTATTGAGAAGTGGTCCATCAAACGACTGAAAAGGAGAAAATTAAGATAGGGGAGAAAGAGGTAATGAGAAACCGTTACTGTAGCTATACTGAAGATGATGATCATGATGATCTTCATGGTGATGATGATGATGGTGATGATGATGGTGGTTATGATGATGATGATGGTGATGATGATGATGGTGATGATGATGATGGTGATGATGGTGACGATGGTGATGATTGGGATGATGATTGGGATGATGATGATGATGGTGATGATGGTGGTGATGATGGTGACGATGGTGATGATTAGGATGGTGATGATGATGATTAGGATGATGATGATGATGGTTGAGTGGTCGCAGAAGGGACAGATGGAGAAGGAGGAAGAGAGAAGAAAACGCAAAATCACCGAATTCACAGAAAGAAGAAAATTGGTAGTAAGATAAATTTTTCGCCCAATTGACTAAATAAGTAGTATATATGTGAACGTTATCACTCCCTTGTCTGCTTATTAAATGAAAAATGAAAGAATCTTGAATCTTGAAACTCATCACTTATTAGATGGTTTTGTTTTTTCATTTTTACACAACTACATACTTCTATGGGAAATGTTTTTGTTGTTGTTGTTGTTGTTGTTGTAAACTCAAGGTGTACGCACAATAACCAAAGCGTGCGACTGTTTGCAGTATGTGCTTAAGCTGTTGGCTTGGGCTCTGTAACCCCTACCTTCCAATTAATACAACATTTTGCTTGTATCATTCACAATCCTTTAGGATAGTGACGGTCGCATCAAACACGCCTTCATAGCCCTGGATTCATCTCTCACCGTCCTCGAATCACGTGACCAAGAATGTCCAGTCGTTCCCCAGAACAATGAACACATTGACGTCATCATGAACTTGCTCTCTCAGGCGGACAAGCCAAAATGAAGGGAAGCGACCTAGACAATCTAAAACAGGGCCCCACCGAAAGGTGGACCTGTGCGCTATACAGTATAAGTAGCCACTATTAATTATCATTATTATCCAGTCTATCATGTTTTTAAGTCTATGCTTGGCAAATAATGTGCTAGAATGTGCACATCTGATTGCAAAATTAATCATATTTAGGTTATGTAACATGCCCCATGACGGTGTTTCACCAAGTTAAAAAGTATCAGTTCTTTTGTTGAATGATCGAAAATCTTATAATTATGTTAGTAGACTCGTTTACGTATTCCAGTAACTTTAAAAACTGATATAGTGAAACACCGCCCTGGAGTGTTATAACTTATCGTATTAGACGTGTTACTGTTGTATCTGTAAATACCTGTATCTTAATTTCATATTTCAGACAATAAATAAAAAAAAATAATAATTCCGAAATTCATGCAGAATCAAAATCAAATGTCCATATCATACTTGAAGAGAAAAGTACAATTTTGTCTACTTTACGAGAAAAAGAAGAAAATGTGAAATTCTGTGTACAAAATGAATGGAGAGTTCTCCATGCTGGCAGCCATTTTGTGCCTGTACGTTGCCAATCTGAGAAGCCCATGAGGGGTGTAAATCAAAACTTTGAACATTCATAACTTTTGAATGGATTGTCCGATTTTGACCAAATTTTCACAAATTGACCAATGTATTTTTTTTTCATCCACTGAGCGCACATCAATGTCTGGGTGAAGTTCCCCTTTAATTTCGGCAGAGGTGTACAACTCATCAGCGGCCTGTAACTGCGGGAGCGGTGCTTCAACACGTAGAAAGCCCGACATAGCGTCAAGTACAATGGCACACCACTTGAATTCTCTTATTTCAATAACATTTATTTCAATTGAATTGCTACGACATGTTCGTTTAACTACCCCGTCGCTAGTAGGCCGGTTCGTAAAATTGGTGACGAATTATTCCATAGATGACCACACTTTTATTAGAAAAAGGAACATGTAAATTTTGTTTTAAAAGTAAATAACCCGCCCGTTTTCTACATCCATCATAGACCTCTGTATGCATGTTTAAAGCAACAGTCTCGAAACTTGTAGTAATATGGATGAAAATCTAGCAAACTACCGATGATAATTTGCTCTCCACAAAAGTTGGTATTTTATGTAACTATAGTATTTATCACAACTGTTTGTAAATATGCACATGTTTGGAAGACGGTTATATACTTTGAATTTATGGCTTCACAAATGAATATGACTCAATGTTCAATAGCAGAAATTACCATAATATTTGGACATTAAAGGCCCCAGCACAGCAAACACGGCACGTACGGCATAACGGCACGGTATTTACGCGCTATCTCCACTGTGATTGGCCAATTGTTATACATCCTTTGCGCGGAGGAGCGCGCTGACCAATAACAACCAAGATAGCGCGTAAATACCGTGCCGTAATACCGTGCGGTAATACCGTGCCATGTTTGGTGTGCCCGGGCCTTAATAGATTTTGATTCTGGCAATCAAACGAGTTTAGAAACATTATAAAAGGATTGCCAAAATGAAAGATTGTACTTACTTTTGTGTCATAAGTATTGGTAAAGTGTACAATGATACAACGAAAACAATTTCTAGAGAGTGTATCTATTGAAGATTAGATGTACCGTATTCTTTGTTAATTAAAAATATAGCACCTTATGAAAATCAATCAGTATAATCATTCACAAGTATGCATAGAATGTATTGAAATTTATAAATGCTACTGCAATTCGCTGATTAAAAATCTATATCTGAATGATGTCTTGAATTGTTGTATTTACTTTTTGGTCTGTCGGGAAATGGGAACTCCTGGTTAACAGTAAGCACTATACCTAAAGGGGCTGTTGTTCAAAAGTTGCAATTGATCGCAAGTTCCAGTTGATCGGAACGTGCAAATCAAAATCATTGTTTAATGTGCGTCTTGTTGAATACGCTATCGTGCGCGAATGAAAATGCGCGTTACAATTCGCAAAGTTGCGGTTGATTTGAACAACATCACTAAGACGTTTTAGACGACGCATGCCCGACGCCTAGCTCGACGTATGAAATTTGGCTTAAACCTTTGTCATACCTCGATCTTTAATAATTGAATCCTATAGGGAATTCTGAGCGAATGCATCACGTATTCATAACGTCGTTAAACGAGTTCAATTGTTAAGCGCTTAGAGATTTCTTATAATGAGTTGATTTTTTAAACCCTGCCCTGGAAGTTTGACAATGCCTTTAAGCGCTATATTAAGCATGTGTTTGTATCATTATTAGTAGCTTAATTAAAACGATTCACCTCAACGAGTACTTGCCGTATCACCGGCGTTCATATAGTGTTGTTTCATCTCGGCGTTCTAGACAGTGATCATACGCAGCGTATGCGCAACATAGCCAAAGACGAGTACGTCGAATGCGTTATGGATACGTATTGTATTTGTTATGAGCATGCCAAAATACGCTGTCATACGTCGAATACGTCGGAAAATTATGTTCATGCATAGAAGTTTTGGACGTATGCAGACGTATGGCTCATGCATTCCGCATTCGTTAATTACGCAATCATTGACACACGTTGACGAACGCCTCTTGAACGTTACTCATAAAAGTGGATATAATTTCTAGTTTTGTCCTCAAACTAATTCATAACGCATGGGTAAAGTGTGTTCCATATGCTATAGTGAGCATGAGTTGTGAACGCCGACGATACGCTAAACATTCGTCGGAATACCTTTCTCATTAGTTATCAAACTGTTTTATAAACATTCAAACTGTCCAACACGTCCAAACTGTTATGAATATGATATATACACGTCTAAATTCACCGTATGCAAACGAATCCGCTGACTAAAACATTCGAGGAACGTAAGAGTAACGTTTTTGATCACCTGTCGGCGATTGTGTCACGTTCCGAGAACTTATGCAGGGCGTATGGGCTGTACGTCAGGGATACAAGTAAAAACCGCTCTGTTTGCAATTTTTTCTCGAACCTCTCGCCTCCATGGACGAGGTTTACCGTACGGGGTTTTCAAGGTATGCATAACGCATCCATGACGTATTAGACGTAATTCCCCTCCGCCTATAAAGAGGTGCTAATAAAAATGATATCTATGTAGGGAGCAAAGATTAAAGCCCATGTAAAGTTTTGGTAGAAGCAAATATTTTTGTCCCCATTTTTTGTCTTTAAATCTGAATAAAACGAAATATCGTACCATGGACATATTGCACAAAAGATTATGTGAAAAATAAATGACTTTTAATTGATGAAGCTATAACTTAGAATGTGCAAAATATTTAAGTCTCGTGTACCCCGAGACTGAATCAATATTTTCTTTCTTGATAAAAGGAGACTTCTGCACAGAAGGATTGGGGAAGAGAGAACGTTTCTTCAGAGTATTGGAGTCGGTGTGGTGTTCATCCAGTGTTGTAAGTGACTCTCAGAAATTGTCCTAGTGATGATGATTACTAGTGTCAGATGGTGGTGATAATGGTGGTGGTGTTATTGGTCGTGGTGGTGATGGTGGTGGTGGTGATGATGATGATGATGATGATGATCATGATAATCATGAAGATGAGGATGATGATGATGAGGATGAGGAATGATGATGATGAGGAGGAGGAGGATGATGAGTATGGGGATGATGATGATGATGATGATGATGATGATGATGATAATGATGATGATGATGATGTTGATGGTGATGATGATGGTGGTTGATAGCGATGATGATAATGATGATGATGGTGGTGATGGTTGTCCAATTTAGTGGTTGGTTATGTGATTTGGTAGCTGTGGTGGTGATGGTGGTGGTGGTGGTGATGGGGTGATGATGAAGTTGTGGTGGTGGGGATGATGATGATGATGATGATGATGATGATGAAGACGATGAGAATGCTGTGTTGACGATGATGATGATGATGATGATGATGATGATGATGATGATGGTAATGGTGGTCAATGGTGATCATAAAGACGACGATTATGATGATGATGATGATGATGATGATGATGAAGGTGGTGGTGGTGGTGGTGGTGATGATGATGATGATAATGGCTTTAATCTGAGCAGTGTTTCACCAAGATAAGAAAGACTTTAAGAACGACTTTACGCACGACTGGTACCAGTTCTTATTCTAAATCATCAATAATCTTATTCGCATTTCGCTTGTTAATATTCTCCAGTCTTCCTTGAAGTCGTGCGTAACTTTAAGAACGACTTGGTGTAACACTGCCCTGGTAATTACATTTTTGGAGTGCTTGATGATGATATCATTGGCATTGTTATCTTCATTATTGAATTTTGTAAAATTGGCATGAGAAAACAGCATCACACTGTGACAATGAGACATTATTGATGCACCCACAGACATGTATGTAGAAGTCTAATCCCACCGCTGCCACAGTCTTTAATTTTAAAAAATAAGAATCATTCATGAACAAATAGCGGAATAGCAGATACCATTGACAGATAAGATTCATTCAATAAATCGCTGACAATTGATTAACAAATACTTGAAAACAATAATGATGATGATGCAGGGTAATGTTACTCCTTGGGATTAGATGAAAATATGCTACATCATACCAAATAGAAAACACATGTGCTGAAACGAATCTAATGAAAAGATATTGGGTAGTGCAATAGATGATGAAATTAAAATTGACTACAGAGTAGTTTTCTGATGACAAAATATTTGTTCACCTGATAATCGTATTTCAATAAAAGGAATGTGGAAAGCATGTAATAGTTATTGCTAGGTTGGTCAAGCTACAATGTTTGTCCAACCTAGCAACGTTAATGTATGCAAGTGACATTCTGAGTATTGTACATGTAGTAGGATCTTACAGACACTGTTTAACATTGCGGTTGCACACTTTTAAAAAATTCCCAAACCAAGCTGTCTGTCCTAGATCTAAATATATTCAGATAGATGAAAAATCAACAGCGGATGCGAAAATAAAGAATGTAATACATGCACTATCAATATATCTATGAACATTGAATTAAAGCGTAGGACCCATGCATTAATTCCATTACAAAGCCTATGGAGGCGACGTTTTACATTTTCGTTTGTTTAAAGCACTAAACGTTGATTTTAAAGCCTGATATTTTCCCAGTTTAGTTTATATGCACCATCAATCTTTCAGATAACCTCTATCATCTGGCAGTTGAGAATTTTTTGAATGAAAACAATGTTAAACAATGGCTTTAANTGTATTGGATTATATTCTCCTTCTCTTGTAAATTGATCTATTCATTTGAACACTCCCTTGCTATGTGTAATAGAGTTGAGATGTGGAAAGGAATCCGTACTGGTTGGCAGCTCTGGTAGTGCAATAGATGATGAAATTAAAATTGACTACAGAGTAGTTTTCTGGAATAGGCCACTTTCGTAATGTATCCAAATTTTATGCACGTTCTTTGTCACGCACAATGACAAAATATTTGTTCACCTGATAATCGTATTTCAATAGAAGGAATGTGGAAAGCATGCAATGGTTATTGCCAGGTTAGTCAAGCTACAATGTTTGTCCAACCTAGCAACGTTAATGTATGCAAGTGGCATTCTGAGTATTGTACATGTAGTAGGATCTTAAAGACACTGTTTAACATTGCGGTTGCACAATTTAAAAAAATTCTCAAACCAAGCTGTCTGTCCTAGATCTAAATATATTCAGATAGATGAAAAATCAACAGCGGATGCGAAAATAAAGAAAGCTATACATGCACTATCAAGATATCTATAAACATTGAATAAAAGCGTAGGACCCATGCATTAATTCCATTACAAAGCCTATGGAGGCGTCGTTTTACATTTCCGTTTGTTTAAAGCACTAAACGTTGATTCTAAAGCCTGATATTTTCCCAGTTTAGTTTATATGCACCGTCAATCTTTCAGATAACCTCTATCATCTGGCAGTTGAAAATGTTTTAAATGAAAACAATGCTAAACAATGGCTTTAACCTATTAAGAAGGATTTCTCAATGGTACATGTCGTAGGATACTTATAGGATAAAATAGGATATTTTAGATCTTCGAGATATAGTGTTAGAAAGTGTAGTGTTAGAAAGCTAAGGATCGGATGGTTTACCTGAAAATAGGACTTTCTGGTGAAATAAAATGGATTTTTAGATGTGTGAGATTGTCAACGCTGCAGGCATCTGAAGCATGTTTAAACCCACCACTTTAACTAGACTATATTTCACAAAATTAATCTTCCATGTCTGCTCCTACAGTATTTCCCTTCTCTTCCTTTAGAGTTATCTTAATGCAATACCTGTTCTACAATCTACAATAGGATCCAAACCTGTTTTCTTTCTTGGATAGAATCTTGAAATGTTACATTTTCTGTCAAGAAAAATCTTGACGCTTTGCCAGTAATTGCAAATTTGGAGGCCATTGTATACATAGTAAAAATGTGTTGGAAAAATGTTCATTGTGAAAGTGAATATATTTATCATTGCTAATCTCTATTAATACTTTATTGGTATATAGTTCTCAGCCGCAGAGGTAATTAAAGGGGAACTACACTCAGACATTAAATTGCTATCATTAAATGAAGAAAAATAAGATGAACAAACTGTGAAAATTTGAGCAAAATCGGAGAATCAATTCAAAAGTTATGAATTTTCAAAGTTTTGATTTACAACCCTCATGGGCTCCTTAAATTGACAAACGTACAAAATGGCTGCCAACATGGAGAACTCTCCATTCACTTTGTACACAAAATTTCACGTTTTCCTCTTTTTCCAGAAAAATAGAGAGAAATTTGTTTTCTCATTTAGGTATATTATAGCCACATCAATTCTGCAAGCATTCCAGAAAGAACGGTGATGATTCCTCATTTCAAATATGATATTGATCCATTTTCAATAAATTTATATACAAACTGAATGGGGAGTTCTCCATGTATGACATCACAGATTATGCTAATTAGCTATACGCATGCGAATTCAAGGATGCCCTGCAGAGATGAAAATGATACCTTGAATATTCATAACTTTTGAACAAATTATCCGATTTTGCTCAAATTTTCACAGATTGTTCATCTGATTTTTCTTCATTTACTGACTATTCATTATTGTCTGGGTGTAATTCCCCTTTAAGAAACAAGAATATAATCTGATATGACACTGTTTTATTCTAATTTTACTAAACCCTTCTGAAATGTAATTATGTTTATACATCATTAAATGTATGATATTTATCAGAAAAATTAGCCTTGCGGAGAGAGAGACTTTTGATATTACAAAATCAGTAATCATAGATTTATGTTAATACAATTGACATTGTCTTGTGAGAACCCTTTTGAAAATGTATTTTGGGATGCTTCATAGAGTCTAGCTTTGGATATGATGACCTTATGTCTGTGAGACAGCCGTGGTGTAGTGGTCATGACTCGATCTCGCCTTTCAACCAGATGGTCGTAGGTTCGAATCCAACCAATGGAGTCAATTTCCTTCAGCAAGAAATTCATCCACACTGTGCTGCACTCAACCCAGGTGAGGTAAATGGATACCTGGCAGGAATATTTATTTCTTGAAATGCCAAGTGCGCCGGTGGCTGCCGGGGTAAAGCCAGGGTAATAATATTGCAAAGCGCCTTGAGCAGAGTGGATACGTGCGCTATATAGATTGCATATATTTTATTATTATTATTATTATTATTATTATTTCTCTTATAGAGTAATTTCCATTGGGTTATGTCAACTTTTTCATGCAATGGAGTGGAACAGCATTTTGTTGTAATATCATTATTGGACTGTATTTGCCAGTTTTGAGAAAAAGCATGGATTTTAAGTTCTGGGGTGTCACAAAAATTGACCCAGCGCGTGAAAACACCCTTATATTAAGAATTTAGAGGTGTAAAAATAGCTGTCATCATTGTTATGGGTTTACTTGTCGTACTGTAGTCTAATAGGCGGGTTTACTAATAGATGCAAATTTTATGCATACCTCTAACACAAAGGTTGTTCTTGACAACCCCAAAGCTTGCCCGAGGCTTGCCCGACATAGCAACAAGTAATATAGGCAAACTGGATTCAAAGTATTGTAGTCTTATTGTTATCAAACAGTCTTTGGAATACCACGTAACTACGCTTAACACACATACATTTGAATATGTAAGTAAACCCGCCTATTGTAACTAATCACGTAGCTCTGTTCATCAGTAAGAACCTGTTTTCCCCGCTAATATTTTATTATTCGCCAGTATTTGAGTTGCGAGTAATCTGAATTTTTTATACCACACAAAAAAAAAGTATACCTCTAGATATTATGACTAATCATCTTCTTGTTTTACAACTGATGGCATCGATTCAAGGGGACAGTTATTTAATCTGAACTATGGTATTGTTTACAAAGTGATGTTCCAAATAGTAACCGATGTCCATGTACCCCCTTCCCAGCAAAGAGGAAGAAAATTGTAAATTTAGGTTGGCACTAATGGTAATTAGATACAAATCAATCACATTGGAGTAAATTGTAGATTCACAATTCACAACGGTTTTGACTGTTCGAAAAAGAGATCATGACATTTTAGCACTTCAATCTTTCCATCAAATTTTGTTATCTTGTTTTAGCCGTTCAGCCAAAATGACCCTCTCTTTTGAAATATAAATCACTGTTTTAACATTCCAATATTTCAAATCTGTGTTGTTGAGGTATAGTAAACAGTGTACTTCCTAAATGGTTATACCCGTCCAACTATAGTTTGTTTTATATGTGTATGAACATTGTCAATCTGTGTACTTCGGGGGCTTTACGTGTAAAGATCGTATCTCTGTGTTCTGCAAAATCAATGAAGCGTGGAAGTCGGTGATATTGTATGTATTGGAGTTATAAATATATGCGGAAAGGTTGAGTTGAAATTTGAGAATTTGAGATTTGAGAAAGTTTTGGCAAGTTTTCATGTTCAGGAATGACGTCTTAAAGACATTTCATGATTTTTTATTTTAGGAAAAGCGGAGTTGATTTTTTAGTATGAAGAAGGAATATTTTCTATTAAATTGGAATTACAAAGTTAAAGAACAATTCTTGAGCTGTCTTGAGAAATTTATTTGAAGTCTGTAGCATAATGGATAATGAAGTTATGAAACATAATAGAAGGACATGTAATCGGCCCTGAAAAATACAAAATGGCGCCAGGAGGTTTACGCATGAGTGATTTTAGATAATGAAGGGTCAGTGAATCAAGAAGAGATGTTCATGAGGATGTGCGTGAAATTGGAAGTGAATTGAAGAAGAGGAAGGTACTTAATTAGGACCCACAAGAAACACGTGCAAAACAAATGCAATTTTGTGGAAGATCAAGAAAACAAGCAAATGTCGTGAGACGACATTTGAATAAAATGAAACACAAGGGATACATTTTGTACTTTATTGTACATGTAGTTTATTTTTACTATACAATCTTTTAGCTACACATTTGATTCATACATACATTATTTAGGGGTGTTGCTAGAAAGTTGCGATCAATTGCAAATCATTCACTAATAGAGACGCACAAAGTCATTGTGCATGGTCTGCGCTCTTACTAAGTCAAGCATGAGTCAATGATTTTGATCAACTGCAATTTACAATTGATCGCAAGCTTCTAGCAACACCCAATTAGCATATGTACACGATGTACATTTGAATCATGAATCATATATCCAAATACTTCACATAACATATCATATCTTCTTTGTTTTTATGAATTGACAATTGATCGAACGTATTGTTGCAGACAATATATCATGTTTGGATTGTCACAATGGTAATAACATTCAAATACTATAGAGCATGCAAGGCTTTCCAGAGGATGATGGATATTACTGAACCAAAATAATTGCACTAAAATGATGACAATTATGATTTGCATCATTTTTTAATTGAGTGATTAATCCCTGTGTGTAATACCCTCTTATTATATCATGTTCAAACTTAACCTATCATAGCACGTAGACCCACATACCAAATTATTATACTCTAATATAATCTCTTGAAAATGCATACAAGTCGGAGAATGCAACATGATTACAGATAAGAATGACTTTTCAGTACCATGAATATTATCACTGTTTACAAATTAGCATTAACAACAATTTAGAATGACAATGGATATACATGTATTTTCAAGTTCTTGAATTTTCCTCCAAAAGTATGAAGGGTTGGATATATACAGTTACATTATACCATGTTAATGAAATCATACACATTATTTATTTCATCGTTTGGTCATTCATTTTATTTACAGAATCATTTAAAACAATCTCTATATCTATTCCTCTGTTTATTAAGGCCCTGGTCACATAGAGTCCCGTAAGCAGCACGATTCAACACGACTCGTTGTTAAATCACAGTTAAATACCTCAGAACAAAGAGTCGTGGTGAATCATTTTGCTTCCGGGGCTTTTACCCATGTTTTTCGCTCTTTATCCCAATTTTCCCATTATTCATCTACCAAATTATTACACTTTGGGTTTAAAAAAAAGATGAGATGAGCCCAATTCGTATGTAAACTGCCATTTTGAATATTTCACTTTGAGCAAAAGTTACCAAAGATTTGGACAAAGTAAACAACTTCCACTTAAGCATTCACAAAAGCTCGATGCTCACAAAAGAAATTTCCTTGAATCTTTATTCTTCTTTGTTATCCTGACATTTTTGTGAAGGCTTGAAGGAAGATTTTTACCTCTTTCACTTTTTTCTCATTTCTATGTTCTGTTAAGCGCATAGGAACTTTCGCATGATCGTGCTTATGCGCTATATAAAAATGTTTCATTATCATTATTATCATTTTACTTAGTGAATATCTTTGTACCTTTTGCTCGCAGTGCCCGTTTCTCTCAAAGCCATTCAATTATATTCCAGTTCATCTCCTTCAGAAGGCTTTCTACAATGCATCTAAAGCAGTTCCTGATTCCACAAACTATTTCACACATGTCCTCTTCAACCGAAACAAACTCAATACGTTACCATGGTTACTGAGGAGTTATTTCATGAGAGGTTCTTCATATGAAATTTGATGTGATCTCCAATGAAGGTCGAGACAAAGTAGTACTTGTGATCGTAACCCTGTGGATGAAAACATAGATGTAAGCGATACATTTTGGAAAGTTATTGAAAAATGTAGTGCTAGCCGTCTGCGTTTTCACGGAATTACCTTACAC
>BQKZ01001496.1:6926-27617 GCA_036244855.1 Temnopleurus reevesii
TATTATTATTATTATTATTATTATTATTATTATTATTACTTTAGAGAAACAGTGTGGAAGTGACAAGCCATATTCCCGTGTACATTTTAATTTTTTGGTGCATTTGTAGGTAGTTGGACAGTGGGATCGAGCAAGCCGAACGTCAGCCTCGATCATCGCGCGTCATGGTCTTTCGCTGTTGCATTTCGCGTAGTGCTTGTTCAATTCAGGAGCCGAGAGTCTGTACCCGGAGACTAGGCGCGTTCTATTTGAAGATCGTTCAAATGCGATTCTTTGGTTATTTAAAGAATATTTGAAGTATAACATGAAGCGGAGTACTATGTCGAATAAATCTCGTCCATGCAAACAGTAGCACTCTTCACATTTATCGAGATTGTTTGTACACTCCAACCAAAAATACATCTATATAAATCATACCTCGTCATTTTGATTTAAGCCCCGGTCACATAGGGCCCCGGAAGCAACACGATTCACCCCGAATCGTTATTCTGAGGCAGTTAACTGTGAATTAACAAAGAGTCGGGGTGAATCGTGTTGCTTCCGGGGTCCTATGTGACCAGGGTTTTAGATTGCTTTGGGGAAAATCTGCAAATGTACACCACTCTAAAAATATATCGCACTGGGAGTCCTAGCTTCCTATAGAAACCTGATCAAAATGTATTCTAGGGACATCTCTTACTTTGAAAGTTTGGAAATTTATTCATTCGAACGTTATCGACACATACAGTCAACATTTTGTTCTTATTGATGGTGATTATATAATTTTCGCTGTTAAAGCCCAAGTACAGTTTTGGTCAAGATGAAGAAATGTGAATTTTGGGAATATTTATCATGACTTGTAATTCTTATACACATTTTTAGACCATAGCATATTTTCTTACGAATTGATTCTTTTGAAAATTTGAATTTGACCGTTAAATCATATTTAGCGCCCTCTCTTGGTTATAGCATTATTTTGCTCGTTATCGAGCATATACAAAGTTATTTCCAAGATTTGACAATAGAATAATATAGAGATATACACAACAATTAGATTCTTAAATTTTCATCCAATTCTGAGAATGGGAAATTATCCATTATCAAGAAAGAAAATATTAAAATGGCGTGGTGAAGCACCACGCTATAAAAATTTGCACATTTTAGGTTATAGCTTTTCCAAAACTCGTTCATTTTTCGCACAATCCTTTGTGTAATATGTTTATGATACTATAATTCATTTCATATAGATTTGAAGATAAAATCTGGTTATGAAAATATTCGCTTTTACCAAAACTGTACTTGGGCTTTAAATTTTCAGTTTGGGATTTTCATTTCCGTTCATCCTAATTGGTAATTGCGCTATAGTAAAGGAAATGCTTCTAAAATGTGTCCAAATGAATTCATATTGGCCAGATTAACATAGGTTTCTATTCTGCTGTTACCAATCACAATGTTGCTCAATCATATAGATAAGAGAACAACTAAAGAATGAAAACAATAACCTAAAAATCATAAGAATCACATTCATAGAATCAATTGAACATATAAAAGACGATAAATATGAACGCAACATTTAGACAAATGTGAAATATTCAAGTTCAAGTTCAAATGCATTTATTAGATTTCATTAATATACAACACATAAACAAAATAAGTACAATAAAATACATATAAACAATCAAAAAGACAGTAAATTGAAGAGGAAAAAAGTAGGATGAAAGATAGGGGGACAACATATACAGTACGTAAATAACATTATTAACGGAAATGAAATGAAAACTGCTGTAAAACCTACGTGGTTCTGTCGGGGGAGCCCCAGCTATTCTGTAGATTAAAACTTGTACTGAAAAATTAATATGTGAATTATGAAAGGGATGTTAATTAATCAAAATGAGCTAAAAATGTTGTTTGAGTTTGGGTTTAAAATAATTTAAAGATAATGCCTGTTTTATATCCGGTGGAAGAGAGTTCCATATATTTGGACCTTTATAATTAAATGAGAAGGAGGATGGTGTGTTTTTACATACTTCAGTATAATAATTGTTAGGGTTTCTAGTGTTATAATTATGTACTAATGTCTTCTGATAATTGAGGCAAGATTACATGGCAAATTATTTTGCTTATGTTTAAAAACCATTAATGCTATACAATACTTCTTCATTTGATAAATTGTGAGTAAATTGAGCTTTCTAAAAAGTGGTTGAGAGGGAGACATTGTACATATTCTTAAGATCTTTTTTTTGTAATTTAAATTACTTAACGAGCCTAGTAGGATAGGTGTTTGCCCAAACAACATTGCAATACATAAGATAAGGAAAATCATTGTATTATACAGTAAAATCAAAATATACCGGGCAAGAAATGGCGCAATTTACTGATGACACCAATGTCCTTTGAAACTTTATTTGACATTGCTGTGATATGTTCATTCGATGTCCATTGATGTTCATTGATGATCAATAATAACGCCCAGGAAATTCGTTGACTGTATACGTTTTATTGTATCATTATTTAGTCTTATTTGAAGGGTATTTATCAATTCATCTTTATTTGAAGTTAGTTTGTAGGAAAAATACGTAGAATTTGTTTAGATGTGTTGAGAGACAGTCTATTAGAATTAAACCACTCTGAGACATAACCACAGTTCATATTTCAGCATAAGATCTTCTCCGAGCCCACAACTGTTTTTGAAGAACCAGTTGATATAAATTTCAATCTTTAAATTTTAATCTGAAATTTTATTTGCAAAAACAAAAGTGAGAAAAGCGAGAGAAAGGACAAGCGAGAGAGAGAGAGAGAGAGAGAGAGAGAGAGACAGACAGACAGAGGGAGAAAAAGACGGGGAGAATTAAGTTTCTAGGCGTTTGCCATTTAATTCTGAATATTTCGACGTTATCAAATTAATTCATTAAGTTTTCGTTAACAATATTGAAAAAAAAAACACTTTTTTTGTTCTTCTTCATTTTTTTCTATAAAGCTCCTAGAATGCTAATTTTGGGTTAAACAAATTAATTCATCTTATAGATGTGAATATGTCTACGTCTTTGAGATTTCTGACGAAGTCACGATTTGAATTGACCTCGTTCACAAAAATACATTTTGAGCCGCCTTTAGTCTGACGTGCATATACAAGATATCGCACGGCAACGTAACTTTACACATAAGTAGTAAAGTTGCATTATTACCAATATCATCATGATTAGTATCAATAATTAATTTTTTCGTTTCTCATCTAGCGGAACGTTTTTGTAATTGAGCATGTTTATTTCTAAGTTGGTATGAAGTCTGGGACATCAGATAAATTAATTGGAAGTGAGTATCATAATGATCTCTAATAAAAGATCATGAGATAATTTTCTGTCCTAGAATCATCATTGATCCTGAACGCAAATGATCGTCGCTATCGTTAGCACGAGAGGGCGACATTTTATGTATTTAGGCAGAGCCGTATATACGGCTCTGTATTTAGATGAACCCTCAATGTTGGTGTTAAGTTTGCCTCAATAAAAAAATGGTAAAAGACGAAACTTTCTCGGATTGCAGCCAGATCTCTAAAATAGAATATACGCGTGATCAGATCCCCCCTCCTGAAATTAAAACTCTAAACCTATCTTTAAAAAAAAATGACCCAAAATCCATTCCTTAAAACAAATCTCGCGCCCCCAACCCCCCTCCCCCCAACCAATGGACAATATAATACCAGTATCAATGATTTGATCGAAGTTTGATTAAGTTGTCTAAGCATAAAGCCTCATGCTACAAGCGAGGGTCCAGAACAAAGGTATCATAATTAAGTCAAATATTTACACAGGTAGGAAAACATTGCCCACGTATTGGTTTTGGTAAATAACCGCCCTCAATATTGACCCCAAATATGTAGGGATGAGATGGCTATATTGGATCTCCATTTACTTGGGTCTCATGGAGCTCTATAAATCACTCCCCCCCCCCCCCCNCCCCCCCAACCACCGAAACCAAATAAGGGGAGTTTCAGGAGAGAAATCTCTCTCAATCCCCCTAATTTTATTCCCTGAACAATGTACATTTATCTTTGCCGATTCTGGTCCTCATACTACATGTATTGTAAAAACTCACTTTTAACATTCACACGGATTATTCGAACTTTGCATGACATAGCCATTCACGTCAATCGGTGGAAAGTAAACATGTGCCAAAGTACCGATACAACCGAATGACAACAGTGTACAAGCCACGCCTGGATTTTTTTTTTTGAAAATAATGTTTTATTTGGACAAGGCATAGCTCACCGACTGGCACGGCCACAAATATGAAAAAAAATATAATGTTATTGTCATGACAAATTTGTTCTACTTTCTGTAAGCAAGGTGAATTTTTTTTCGGGTTATAAATTTGCTTAGTCACGCTGACCATTTTTTTTCTCGATAATATATCTCCGTAATCATACTGTCCATACTGTTTTTTGTTAAAGAAATAACGAACTATGGTGCCAATTGAAGGTTTTTTGTATTGGGTAGATAAATAATTGAAATAATTATTTGAAATCAATTGAAATAATTAGAATAAACTGGTGTTATCACACATGGATACGGGGCTAGTGTTGCATAGCAGACAATACCAGATAGCATCTTCAACTCGATAGATTTTTATAAGGTATTAGTTAAACCTTTCCTCTTTATTCTAAGAGTTTCAGATTTTTTTCAGGGCTGAGTGAGGAAATTGCATGCGGGGCGGTGGAGCGGCGCTGCTAAAATGCGCTCTTTCGTATACAAATGGGCAGCTAAAAGCTAGTCATGCTAGTAGCCACATATCTGCCAAAAAACCTGTAGTTATACATTTTCAGAGCAATGTTCTTTTTTTCTATAGTTGTTTAAGGGGACGAACACTACTTTGGAAAAAAAGACTTTGAAAGTATATTATCATCAAGGAGTGCAGTTTCAAAATATTTGCCAAGCGACCATGCAAATAATTTGGAGCAAATTTGGCATCATGATTCGATAAAAAGGACAGTACTTTTATCTGCATTATTGCAAGGTCAACTTCAAACTATTTACACGGGATTTAAAACGAGAGTCTACCCAACAATATTATTTCTTCAACAGGAGCAGAAAAATTAGATGAACAGAACAAAAAAAAATTTGAGACAAAATGGACAACCAATAAGGAAGTTATGAATGTTTATATTTTTAGACAAATTGGCAACTGATAACGTCACAGGTGCACAACTGACCATTTATTACATGTCATAAAATGTTACTTGTTCCCCAAAAATATGATTTCCTCAAAACTTTAACCGTAGGATATCTTTATGATAGATATGTAGATCCACTATCGTATTTGCACGTTTACATTCTTACAAACTTGGCAAATTTCTTTAAAAATGATGAATTTTCCACCATATTCATAATGAAAACCCTGGTTAGTTGTGCACCTGTGATGTCATCAAATTGGCAACATCTCTGGAAATTTCCATTGATTTGCCCATTTTTTCAAATCTTTAAAAATTCATAACTTTTTTTTTATTTTACTCACCAATATTTTCTGCTTCTGTTAAAAAAAAATATTATTTTGGGGTAGACTCTTCTGTCAGGTCTGTTAACGTTTTTTTTTCGTCCGGATTGAAGTTGCGAGTACAAATTAAATTTCAAATTAGTCTTCGGTCACTTGTTAGCAATAACTTAGCGATCGTATTGCTTTTTTGCTTCCCAATTTGAAAGAAATGTAATTTGTTTTCGTCAAGACATTTTGAATTCATCCGTTTTTAAACATGCGATGTTGAACTGGGTTTTTAACCGTGTTTAAATAAATGTATCAAATCAAATCAAATCAAATCAAATGTTTCAATTTCATTAATAAGCATGCTTGTTCAAAACATTTGCGATCATAATTATTAACCCATTGAATACCGAATCCTGTAATTCGCATAGACACTGTACAGGGAGTACACGGTTCCAACAGTCAATGGGTGAAGAAAACGATGTTAAATTTATAAAATATGAAATGGTGGGGGTAAGGAGTTCGCTCCTGCCCATGATGTCACCATATTATACGGTCAAAAATATGTTGACAATATGCTGCCCCGTCTTGGGTAAATAAATCATATTGGAGTAAATTCCCACCTCGTCGAATGCCACCGCCACCAATGACCGCATTGTCTGAACACATTTCTTCCAATGACCATTTGGTCCGATAGCCAGTTCGTCCAGTACCCGGTTAGTCCAATGACTTCCCGGTCGATCATCGTTATGTCCTATTGACTCGTCTAATTATTCAGTGGTCTAATCTATTTGGTTCAATAACCATTTGGTCTAAAGTAATTTGGTCCCATTATCAGTTGGTCTAACATCGTTTCATCCAATTGACGTATCGTTCAATCAACATGTCGTCCAGTAAGTCTAATAATGGACGATCTAAAATTGAACAACATGACATTAGCGTAAGACGTCATCAGAACAACTGATTATTAGACCAAATGGGAATTAGACTAATTGGATTGAATTGAAATTGAATTGAAGTTGTCATCGGGCTCGATGATATAAAACTAATTGAAATTGTACAAAATGACGTTAGCCTAATTGGTCATTGGATGAAATCATTAGTGGACCACATGGCAATGGGACAAAATTGGCATTAGACGAACTGGAGCATTACACGTTAAGACTTCCCGCGTCTTTTCCGAATCTCTAACGTGAACTTGGGTTACGGTGTCATGCACTGGCGTTGGTACACAGTCCAGTTGAGGACTGTATGTTCTGATAGCAACCACTTCTGCATATTCTCTTACACTGAACACTGCACAACATTGTTTAACAATCCAGTTGAGGACTGTATGCTCTGATAGCACCCACTTCTGCATATTCTCTTACACTGAACACTGCACAACATTGCATAACACTCAACCACAGAGTCCTTACATAACCCTTTGATCATGCCTACCCCTCTGATCAGAGAGTTATGTAAGGACTCTGTGGTTGAGTGTTGTGCAGTCGCTGTGTAAATATGCAGAAGTGGGTGCTCTCAGAACACACAGTCGTCAACTGAACTATTGGTACACTGCTCGGGGGGGGGGGGGGGATCAAGATTTTTCGCAGCGACAAGGAGTCATATCCCGACAGTTCCCATAGCAACTGTCAACGATAGTGATTTTCATCCAATCACGATCAAGGAATCTGTCAGCGCTGACTAATTATCTCTGCGACAAATCTTGAAGAAACACCCCCAGGATTCCCATTGTACGTCATTATGACGAAATGGTGATTGGACAAAATGTTGATAGATAAAATGGGCTGAGACGATGTGGTAATTGGACGTGATGGCATTGAACGAGGGGTCAATAAGCCATTATTTTATGAGGGAACAGCTAACATCAAAGTCTGATTTAACCGATATCGGTTCCTTTGTTTCAAGCCATTTAAAGACATTGTACAACATTTTCTAAACTACCAGATTCTCAATGCTAGTTCAGTGATTGATGGTGTACATAAATAAAGCTGGAAAAATATTAGACTTCAAAATCAACGCTTAGTGCTTGATAAATAAGGTTAAATATATCACCTCATGCAGGCACATTATCAATTAATAAAGAGACAGTGAGCGCTTAAATTATTATTTCTTTTCATAGATATCTTAATAGTGCCGGTATTCTTTGTGTTTTTCCATCAACCTGAATGCAATGACATATGTTACACATATCTATTTAATGATTAGTTTTTAATATATAACAAAATCTTAATGAATGACATTGTCTTTATCCATCTTTGATATTGTCTTTAACCGATATCGATCGCTTTGTTTCAGAACACTTTATTTGCATATGAAGACCAAAGTCCCTATATTTTCAAAGATTAATATTTGATAATTGAAGTGTTTAATGTGTGTTTTGCCCACTTAAGGAATAATGTTGTTGACTGATGACTTTTGAGAGGATTTTGTAAATTTGACACTTGAGTATCCAGGACTTTTATAGTATAGGGATCATTGTGGCAATTGCAAATTTCAGTTAATCAGTGTGCGCCAATCAAAATCATCGTCTTATACGCATCTCGTCAGTGCGGTCCGTGTGCAACAAACCACCGAATAAAACTAACATGCAACTCTTTAAATCTTTAACCACTGTTAATTATGTCTCTCATTGTAAAAGAGTGAACGTTTTCACTCTGAATTGAATGGTATTTCACTATTTCCCTTGTGCTGATTTGGCTAGGCCTAACTCACTCTTTAAAGAGTTGAGATTCACTCTGTTTTGTGTGTGTAATAGCGATAATGTTAACTTTAAAAGCATCGTCCTTCATTTAATACACATCGCCTTGTTAAGTGGAGAACACACTCTTTTTTATTGAAAGTGTAACCTACTTCACTCCAAAAGGATGAAGATTCACTCGGAAAAGAGTTTATGAGCTCTCTTAACAGTCGAGAAGAGAATGAAGAATTTATTCATTTAATATGTAGGCCTAAGCATTACTGGGAAAATCGCGGATCATTTTTTTTCACTGCGGGACACACCCAATGCAGCAGTGAGATAACAAATAAGTCACACATACTCAAACCAGATCGGCGTTCATCTGTTTATGTTTATCGAATATGGAACTTAACTTTTCATCAAAATGACGTCATTTTTTTGCAATCTGATCTATCTATCTATCTATCTATCTATCTATCTATCATTCAATAAATCTATCCATCTATCTATCATTCAATAAATCTATCCATCTATCTATCAATCAATCAATTTTTATATCTGTCTATTTGCAAATCTATCAATCAATCTTTATTTCTATCTATCTATCTATCTATCTATCTATCTATCTATCTTTCTATTTATCTTTCTCTCTATCACTCTATTTATATATCTATCCACCAATCTATCCATCATTATCTATCAATCAATCTATCGATCTACCTATTCATCTATCTATCTACGCTTGTAGAAAATCTATTCAGTGTGATAAACCCTTACTTTATTTTTTTTGTGTGTGGGAATGTAAATTGATATATATTTTTTCAAATTCTAGTATGTCTACTGAAACCGGCTGTGTGAAGAGATGCCCAGCGCATTCCTTGTTCAAAGGGGTTACACTTATATACGACAAAATTATTTAGTTTCCCTCAATTGAACCACCCCAAGAAAATGGCCTAACGCGAAATTTGTCAAATATTGCATTTGAGGGAAACCAAACCAAATAATCATTTGTCGGGGGGGGGGGGGGGGNTGTCTGACGGTGCGTGGTATTAATAGGTCCTATTCAAATCAAGATAGAATGTTGAATATTGATAACAATACAAAGTAAACAGAGGCTTTGTCAAGGTTAATAAATGTGATTTTGCAAACAACCACAGATTGCGAAGCTGGGACGAATATAGACACACCCATAACCATAACCTATCTCCAGCTCACATTACGGATGACAGCTCTCACATCAACATCACTTCTAAATTTCACAAGAAGAAATAAAGCATAAAAATGAAGTCGACGAGTGTAGGATTTTCTCTTTGGCTAATCGCGGGAGTCGTCGTCGCTTCCATCGCCGTGTGTCGTGGATATTCGTCCGGTGCACCGCCGATGGCTTGCGACATGGCACGACCACAGCACCCGATTAGTATAAACTCTACCGACCTCGTTCAACCTCAAACCGGGGAGAGTCCATTCTCTTTTAGTGTTTCAGAAAGTGAATACGAGCCTGGAGAGAGTGTTAGCGGTAAAAACATTTCTTTTTCATTTTATTTAATCTTTGGGAAAATTGCTACTTCTATTTAATTGCTCTTTAAGTTGATAATTCCTTTTGTTTGAGATTTGTTTGAACGTAATGTCTTAAAAGTGTTTCATAAATTGTCTGTTTATGCCTACTGTTAAATTCAGTACATTTACTTTAATGGTATCTGAGCCCCCAATATAATACTAATGTTAGTTGGCAGTGTACATAAGACCAACCCCATAGACATTTCTTGACAATAAAGGGTGTTCAGAATTCAAAATTTTGAATTTTTACAAATGATCGGTTCTCATAATAGAACAAAAGACAACTTACGAAGACAAGTTCACACATCAACGACATTGGACGGACCAAAGAGCACTAACAAATTTTGAGACATGTTGGCGAATTTTGATGATATCATTGGTGCACTACTAACCAGATTTTTCTTTATATTTATGGTGCAAAAGTCTTCCTTTCTACAGAAAGATACAAAGGTTTTATGAATGTAAACATGCAAAAAGGGAATCTACTGTTTATATCTATCATGGATATATGGTATACTACAGTAGTCATATAGTTGAAGCATTGATGGAATATATATTAGTGGAAAAGTTAACATTTTATAACATTGACATGAATATAATGCGCCTATGATGTCATCAATTGTCAATTTGTCTAGATATTGGAATTTGGAATTTGGAATTTATTCATTTGAACGTCATTGACATGTACAGCCAACATTCATAACTTTCTCTTTAGTACTGTCGTCCGATGTTTCTCAAACTTGTTTTTGTCTTGTTCATCCGATTTTTTTGCTCCTGTTGAAGAAATAATATTTTTGGGTAGATTCTTCTTTTAAGCAACATACACATTATATATATAAACTAAGTTTAAGGACACATAGCAAAAAATATGGGAAATCTATTTCCATATCAAGTCATATCACTGAAAAGAGTGTTTTATTATCTAAAGAATGACGCCTCATTTGTTTCCAGAGGTTATTTTACAGCTGAGTAATTCCATTTGAAGTATAAAAAGGAACGGACGCAAAAGCTGCAAATCAGTAATTGATCTATTGTAGTCACGTTGTTAAACTATGGATTTAAATGGATATCATGCCTGTGAATGGATAGATGGATGAATAAAATAATGAATAATCAATGTTAATCAACTTGTAAATATGTTATTACAATGACTGGTAACAATCTAAAAATTTCACCTGAAAAAAAAGCTCATTTATTTGTTATTTCACTCCTTTAAAATCGTTTCTTCCTGCTCTTGCATCAATTTTATGCATTTAAATCCACATTTTAATGGTAACAATACAGTAAGTCTACTACAAATTTTGCAGTTTTTACTCTCATACCTTTGTTAATCTCATAGGGAATTGCTTAGCTGTGATAAAACATATGTAAATAAATGAGATGTCATTCTTTAGGTAATAAATCACTCTTTTCAGTGATATTGCTCGATATGGAAATAAATTTCCTACATTTTTGCTATTTGTCCGTAAAATTGGATTTCCAAACTTTTTTGAGGAGTTTGTATATGTGTTTTTTTTACCCCAGAAACCCTTTTAATTATACTTCTCAATTCCTACATTTGAACTTTATTATCCCAAATTAGTGACCATCGTGGCATCCGGCATCGAAATATTTGAGGGTTTCTTTCTCCAAGCTCGTGTTGTTGGCAGCAACACCCCGATTGGCACCTTCACCGCCCCCGACCCCGACTCCGGGAAGCTTCTGCAGTGCACCAACGCTGGTGACACCGTCACGCACGTTAGCGATTCGGAAAAGACACCCGAAACCTTCACGTGGACTGCAGCGGACACTGAAGGACTTGGGAATATCACTTTCACGTAAGTTTTAACGATCGGGGCCAGAATTTGCCAGAATTCGCGCCGCTCAAGGAACAATTTTATCTGGCTTATGATCATTCACACAGATTAAAGTCAAAGACCATCAAAGTAGGCCTATCTAAAATAGATTTTCAAATTCAATCGTAATAATCGAACAGTTCGATCAACTTTGGGATTGGTTTCTGGCTACTATTCATTAGATCAACTTTAAATTCAAAGAATTTGGCGAGTATGCCTATTGCTAAAAGCACCCCAGTTTCCACAAATCGTAACAAACATTTTTGAATATCATTTATGCATAAGTTTCCGAAACCGGAAGCCACCTTCCAAACCTCAACAGATCGATATCGATGCGGCGATATTGTGAGATATCGTTTGATATCGCAAATTTTCGGTGGTTGACAAATTTACCCATACCTACACTCTTAAAAATATTGGGTAAAAGTTGGGTAATTTCATTACCCAGTGGACACATACGAACCCTCATGATTTGGGCAAACGAAAATTGGGTATATTATGACCAAATTTTACCACATGTGTANATACGCCCTACAATAGGCGGATTTACTAATAGATGCAAATTTTATGCATACCTCTAACACAAAGGTTGTTCTTGACAACCCGAAAGCTTGCCCTAGGCTTGCCCGACATAGCAACAAGTAATGTATGCAAACTGGATTCCAAGTATTGTATGCTTATTGTTATCAACCGGTCTATGGAATACCGCGTAACTATGTTATACGCACATAAATTTGAATATATAAGTAAACCCGCCTATTAGCTGATGTTATAAGACTCCATGAAAACATGAACCAAAAAAAATCAAATTGATGATAAACGGATAAGAAAACAAAAAACATTGTAAATGAAAGAATATCAGCTCAATGCAAAGAAAGAAGAAAAATTAAAGATGAATGAGGAAAGGGAAAGAAACGATGAATTAAAAAGAAATAAAATGCACTCAAAACAACGATTCGGCTTGATGAGATGGAAAAAAAGAGAAAGAAAATATAGAACGAAGTTGACTGAAAAAAATTATGAAATTAAATTACAAATAATGAATATGAAAATTGAAATACTTCATTAATGCATTTATCCTTTTCATTGCAAAATATGCACAGTTTGAATGAACAAAAATGCATAATAGACACTCAATTGCGGACTCGACCCAGGAACCTCTTAGATGCCAGATATCTATTCCATCACAAATAGCCAATTCAATGTATCGTATCTTATGCAGAATTTTACGCTACATATTCCATTGGTCATTGCTACTGACACACTAGTGAAATTGTTATAATATGAATGCATCGGCCCGATGCTAGTATAGTGGTAATGCGTAACGTATTACGATACAATAGAGCATGGGTTCGAATCTCCCAAATATCAGCCCTCTTTTTTCTGTTATCAATTTTCAATCAGTTGGTAACATACTGATTTTTTTTAAGTCAAGAAATGTACCACAGAATCGCTTACAGCACTATTCTGGAAAATAAAGATTATATTTAAAAAAAAAGAGAAATATCAATTGAATGATTTTTGTGTTGGGTTGATAAATAATTGAATTGTTGGGATAAGGCAAGAAAAGAAATGAAAAACTGCATTTATGCCGTAAATGAAATGAAGAGACCCAGGACAAATAATTTTCAGTACGCCTACAAAATTAAAGACTGATGCCAATCAATGTCTACTGGAATTGAAATAATTAATTTCAGACAACTCTCCGATCCGGTGTCAGCATGCTTTGTCTTTACACATTACCTTCATTGTATCATAGGAGTATCGCATACAGATCCCATTAGTCTTCATTTTGTTGAATCAGATGCAAAAAAAAAACACACACACAAGTCATGTGGGTATGGCTAGTGCTCGAGTAAAAGTTTAAAATTTTCCCATAGTATACCATTTTTAAATTCTCTAAATTTAGTTTCTGGCCTTGCTGGGTTACAGAAAAAGAAGCAATGATAATACACACATGTAGTTATATTTTTATACGACATAGATTAGGGCATGATCAGCGCGTGAGACTAATTGTGGACCCGACGAACTAATTAAATTGCATAATAAATTATAATACATTATTTATTTAAAATGACTGAGACGTAAAAATTGTTTAGGAATAATTGGAGGTGTGATCTAAATAATGTAAATATGTAAATAATTGACCTGAAAGATTAATCTATAAACGGCGCCCCAGAGTCATAGAATAGGATTCAAATTACATCGACCTGATAAGAATCTAGTGCTAATGTACTTTCATGATGACGGTCAAGTGTTAGAATCATAAATATTTGTAATCCGTATAAATTAGTTGGTAACAATTGGTGTTGTTTAGTCACTTGTATCAACGTATTTNGTGGACTGATTCTCGGCGTATGCACCTTGAGCGCAAGCCGAGCGTCAGTTCACCGTCTGATCAGCGTATACTGTGCGATCGAGGAGTGTTTTTATTTAAAAAAACACGCTCGGTCGACACAGGCTAAAAACGCAAAGATGTGAGTCGGCCTTTAGGTGCGATTCAGGAACACGAGATGTCATTGAGTGCAGGAAAGGGTCACTAGTCTTTCGTAGAGACGTACGTAGATCTACGAACAGCTTCGTGAAACACAACCCATGCAGGAGGATTACTTTCAAGAAGAATACAATTTTCCCCGAAGGAGGTCTCTCCTGTGAACAATTCCTCTTGGGATGTAACTGCCCCAAAAGGTGATGTCCCTGAGGAAAATTTCCCCCTGAATACGATTCTCAGTGGATAATTTCTCGAGGACACCCCCCCCCCACCATCCACCATTCGGAGAAGATCGAGCTAATGTTGGGTTGAGTTACCTTTGTCATGTCCTGGTGACATTTTTTCTCAGTGGAATCGTCCCGGGCGAGCTGTCCTGACGCAATGAAATAATACTATGAATTATACACTTGTCGATCATGTTAATGCGGGTATAATTATACATTCTTTTGTGAAAAAGAAAAAAAAAGAGTCATTCTTATGAGGGTATTTAGTTTTGTTTTACCTAAAGTAAGACTTTTAATTGTCCATATTGATAAAAGAAACATTTTGATTCAGTTCATTTAATTGATTATTTTTTTTTTAGATCGCATTATACCCGTCTTTCACATTTATGCGTTCACGGAGTGCGTTATGGAAAAATATGATAAAATGAAATATGTTTTGGCAATTGAATCATACTGAGACTAGAGCAAAAAAAAGGAAAGGATGTAGTTTAGAGGCGTGTATCATTCAATTCTGAATATTTAAGCCAGAAGAAGAAGAGAGAAAGAGGATCACTATCTTAACGTCTCCATCCGAAAAACGGTATGCGACCAGGCTTCGAACCCACATGCAGGAACTAACCCAAGTCTATGACTGTCCCGAACAGCTTGATTTCAGGCGCACGCCACGACTTGCACTTTTACTTTTATACCCTGCGTCGACCCGACTTAAAAAAAAATCGAAAACACTCACTGAGCTCGCAAAATATGATGTAGTTCGGATTCTCCACCTAAAAGGTCTACCACGTCATACGAATGCGACCGATAGATGGCCTGATCATATCTTTGTACGGAAAGAAAACCAGTGATTTCTCGCGCCCTCAAAAAAAAAAAAAATCGTTTAGAATCTGAACTAGCAATTACGCTGATCAAACGGTGAACTGACGTTCAGCTTGAGCGTCATCACCTCCCTCCCCCTCCCGCCCCCGAAAAAATAACATCTTATATTTACCCAAGTAACAATTTTCAGCCGTTTGCTGTTCTTTCAACGCGTCCTGGGGCCGATTGCTCGAAATGGCCTTAGCTATCCTCTTCTCGCCAAGACGTTTTGATTTCTTGTGCCACCCTCATAACATATAAATTTGCGTCGATGCGACTATGTTAAGAGGGTGGCACAATAACTTAAGATGTCTTAGCATGAAGAGGATAGCTAAGACTATTTCGTGCAATCGGCCCCAGGATAACACAAAGTTATTACCCTTCTCCATTCTTAAATGCTGAGCGCCTGACAAGAATGCAGATGGTCCCATTTTAAAATGATTGACCGACTCAGGGTAAAAACGCAAAGATGTGAGTTGCTCTTGACCCCGTAACATAAAGGTTTGCGATTAATCGTTATTTGATTTTGCGATCAATTGCAAACTTTAGTACATGTTTTGTCATAGACTTGCGAATGATATCAATCGCTATCAGATTAGCGATTAATCACAAACCTTCATGTTACGGGGCCATGCCTTGAGAATTGTTGTGAGAACAGATATGTGAGGTCAAAATGGCCTGATTGACATGACTCCTGGTTCTAAACAAAGTTCTGCTGAACGAATCGGGACGACAGGCTGTTTCATCGTTATCATCTCTTTCTCACTTTCGAACATAGTTCTCCTTTTTTATATTTCTGCTGAACGAATCGGGACGACAGGCTGTTTCATCGTAATCATCTCTTTCTCACTTTCGAACATAGTTCTCCTTTTTTATATTTTCTAAAACTTTCGCGTAATCATTTTTATCTTAAACAGTCATTTATAGTCATCTGTATATTAGGTCGGGAAAATATCGCTAAGTATCTATTAAAAGGAAGTTTTTCTTGACCTGAAGACCGGCTCATTTTCGAGATATTGAACCTACCATAGCAACATGTCATAATTACATAAATTGTTAATATATATATATATTCTGTTTTGCACGCCAAGCAGTCGCGGAGAAGCATCTGTTATGAAGAATTTCATTCCTCGATCCTTGGATCAGCTTGTCCAAAGTGATTTTTTTTTTCAAAAGTGGTAATCTCATATTCTGCCTCCAAGCTAGGAAATACTAATATCATAGTATAATTCACAAATAGCAGTGAATAGATACATACAGAAAGTTCCATAAACCCCAAAATGATTTAAATACACTATGTCAACAGAACAAAAACTAAACAACAACATAGCAAACACAAGTTAACAAAATATGCAAACTCCAAAATTAATCAACGAGAAACTAACAGACATACAAAACGCATAAATAACAGTAACAACAGAGTTAACTGAATTTCATGATAAAAGCCTATATTCATATTATTACACTCAAATTTTCAATGACTACTTATTCATCATAATATTTGTCAATCATTTGTATTTCAGTTTTGTGATTCACATTGACAAATTTGTGCAAATCGGTCAAGCTGAAATTATTATTATTATTATGGGTCGAGGACATTTATAAATATCTATTTTGATTGCTGAGTTCACCCAAGCAGATCCCTTTTCCTGCTTAACATGCTAAGCATTACCTAAATTATACAGATAGTCCAATTATATATAATTATATATAATAAACCAATGTATCTATATCGTTTTGAAGTTGAAAAAAAGTGTGTGAAAAATAAATGTGCAAATGAGTTTATGAAGCCTTTATTGAATATAAATTTGTCATAGATACATGTAGTCGCTTCTTTATTTGTGATTTCGTATGAAAATAATTAAAGATAAATAAAACACATCATTTGATATTTGCTTCTCAGTTAAAGTATGATTTTGATTGTGAATGTTCAGAGTTGCGTATTATCAAATAGACATTTAATCCATTGACTATAGAATTATGCACTTCCCAAAGACTTCATGCAGGGTTTAACCGATTATAGTAGTCAATGTGTTAATATTTGACTTTTTTTTATAAGAAGGATGTTATATTTTTGGTAATTTATTTCCAATCAGTATGTAGTCATAAATATGATGACAGTGAAGATTCAACATGGCAGTGGTTGTGGGGGAGGTGGGGGCGGAATGTGCGTCAAAATTTCCTGTTAAGCGAAAATAGGGCTATGTTCCGTCCACTACCCCACCCACCCCGTTATGACGTCGACGATGGTGGAAGATGATGATGATGATGATAGTGTTTATGATGATGATGATGGCGGCGGTAATGTTGTAATTTGTTGGGGACAATGATGTTGTCAATAATGTTAATGGTTGGTGATGATGACGATGATGATGGCAATGATGATGATGATGATGATGATGATGACGATGAGGATGATGATAACGATGATGATGATAATGGTGATGATGAAGTTGATGGTGATGAGGATAATGGAGGTGGTGATGATGATGATGCTGATGATTATGGAGATGATGTTTATGATGAGGAGGATAATGGTTGGCGATGATGATGATGATGATGATGATGATAATGTTTCTGATAATGATGATGGTTAGTAGTGGTGGTGGTGGTTGGCGGAACAGTAGTAAGAAAAAATGTCACACGTTCAAATACAAGAATTCATTTACAACGATTTTACACTCGTCTTTCCTTCTACCTAATCTATTTAGACGCCCAATCACCCCCCCCCCCCCCCCCCCCCCCCCCCCCCCCCCCCCNCAGATAAATCACGTAAACAGTCCAGGCAGTGCATGGACTACCCCCATCCCAGCCCCCTGGATTTGAGTTGGGTATATCTTAGTTTAGATTCTAAACGATTTTTGAGAGCGCTTTATCCTCCCGATCGATCTCTTTTCTTTTCATCGCTGCCAGACCGAAAGAGGGCGCGACCCCGAGAATTCACGGGCGACGAACATTCTGGCGTTCTGCAAGAAGATAATGACCACGCCATCTATCTGTCGTGCTTGTAAACAACCTGGGCGGTGTTTCACCAAGTCGTTCTTAAAGTTACGCACGACTTTAAGTTCGACTTGTGTCAGTTCTTACGCGGAATGCACGCAATAGTGTTAACCATTACGCACAAGAAGGGATACCAGTCGAACGTAAAGTCGTTCTTGAATCTTTCTTATCTTGGTGAAACACCTCCCGGGACAGGCCAAATTATGAACCCGTTCAGAATTTGAACTAGGTATATCTAATCAGAGAACAAGATGTCCTTGAAATACGGTATGAAGGTTTATGCTGTTTTCCTCTAACAATGACATATGCATATTCCCCCTACCACAAATGTCCTTCAGTTCATGGGTAACATAAACTGTGGCTGCATGGTGATTTCGCAAAGACAGTATTACGTGAATAATTATGCTTTGTATATACCTCTATAATTATCTATTCATAATTTACCACAGACCTCTTTGTTTTATTTTAATTTCCGTGTGTACTCGTAATTGCTGTTTGGTATGATTGAAAAGTCATTTCCTGAATCAGAAGTTATAATTTGCATTGTAATTGCTTTTAAAAGGAAAAAACACACACAAAAATAAGAGAAAAGAGACACTTCCATAATACATATGTTATAAGTAGCACCGATCATTGGTGTTTATCTGAACACTCTGGCGGTTTTCGGAGAGGTTCACACCCTTTGGTTTTATTCTAACGCTTTTCTTCTCTTGATATCTTCTTTCCGCTACCCTCACCTTTGACGTAAATATACAAGTTTGAATAAAACCTTCAAAATCTTCAAAATGTACAATGAAGATACGATTAATTGAAAATTAATTGTATTTTTTTAATGTTAGATGTCCCTTGTGATACAGCATTATTCCAAGTGTTGTATTGCAGCATCACTGATGACGGGCTGTTGCCATGGTAACGACGGGCAGTGATGTGTTTTCGCATCAGAGCCAGGAATATCAACATAGGGTTTCACATCCGAGCCGGGATTATCAATATAGGGAAACGTGTCAGAGAATATGAAGAAAATATTGGGTAAAATGTAAAAAAAAAAAAAAAAAAAAAAAAAAAAAAAAAAAAAAAAAAAAAAAAAAAAAAAAAAAAANACATTTAGAATCAGGACTGGACAGAAGAAAATATACATGAAAATATGTTGTACCATTCTCTGTTATTGTGAAGTATTTTGCATGCAGTATTGTGCTTGCAGTGTGGTATAGTTTTGAAATAATAACCCCAAAATTATTCTTCAAAGATAAGGAGATGGTGCATTGAGCCCTTTGCGGAAAACCGCGGTATCGAAAATAAGTTCTCTCATCTTGGGTTTTAACTCATCAGTCCTTAATAGCAGAATATATAAGCGAGCATTTCATAACTATTTGATCTAAAGTGAAGAGTATATATAACAATTTATATAACGATGAGAATTTGAAAGAATCAAAAAGGTCTTCTGATCTTCGACTGGGAAAGGTGAATAAATTAACCAATACATACATGTATCTGTAATTCTTTTTTTTTCAGCGAAAACGAACCATCAAATCCGCCAATACAGTACACTAAATATTCTGGTAGTATATAGAAGATAATCAAACGTGTGATTTCAAAATAATCTAGGTGTTCATGATATTTTTAGTCGCACGCATGCGAATCTTGAAGATGTATCACGTTTTCTAATAATAATAAAATCATCTTGAGCAAAAATTTAATTATCACTTACTCTAGTAATTGACAGCATTATGCAGGACTTACATTATATGACGTAGTTGCATTGAGAGTGCTTGCTGGATACTCGAGGGTTCAAATCACACGTTTGCGTTTAGATGTCTGCCCACTGTTCATAAGATTTGAAAATCACTCAAACACTATTGGGGTGTTGTTCAAAATCAACTGCAACTTTGCAAATTGTAACGCGCGTTTTCATTCGCGCACGGTATGCGCATTTAACGAGACGCGCGTGAAACAATAATTTTGATTGGAGCGTTCTGATCAACTGCAACTTGCGATCAGTTGCAACTTTTGAGCAACACCCCCTATATAATATATTTCCGAAAATTTAAGTCTAGTCCAGCCGCCATCTGGATATACTTTGCACAAGGTGTCTATAGTAAATTTTTCAACGGATTTTGATGGAAAATACATTCAGTTTGAAGAATCCGATTGCTGACACGCTGTCAGCATTGAGCATTTTAAGATATGTGACGTCATTCAAAATGGCCGCCAATTGATGGCCAATTGTTCTTGTATGCACTAAAACCCTTTAAAAAGCAATATTTTGTTTCTTTTAAATGGTGTAAAACCGAAGAATATTAAATTACCTATCTGATGACACCCATATATATTGATATAAGCATGAAAAATATCAAATATCTAACCTTATATCTGAAATTTTTCATAATTTTTTCGAACACATTAGATTACATCTTAGTATGATTCATACACCTCTACAGGATCTCTTAAAAATCATCCAGAAGTATGCATGCACTAGTGATAAATACACTTACCACATGTCAAGACCATATTATATAAAATATTTGAGTAAAAGCGTTATAAATATGACAATTTACTTCAGCAAAATCTGCAGAAATATGCGCAATGAAATCA
>BQKZ01001496.1:30908-41290 GCA_036244855.1 Temnopleurus reevesii
GAAACTGGCTCTATGAAAATGGAACAGGTTTTATCCTGAAAAGCTTAAATATGTTGTAAAAATCTAAATTTACCAGCAATGTGACACATTTTCACCTACATAAATCGAGATATATGGGAAAATGAAAACTCGTTTTTCACAACAACTAAAAAATCTGGTTTCTTTCGGAATAATTTGCTGTTAGTCCTTAATAGCAGAATATATAAGCGAGCATTTCATAACTATTTGATCTAAAGTGAAGAGTATATATAACAACTTATATAACGATGTGAATTCGAAAGAATCAAAAAGGTCTTCTGACCTTTGACTGGGAGAGGTGACGGAATTAACCAATACATACATGTATCTGTTTTTTTTTGTAATTCTTTTTTTTGTCGGCGAAAAAGAACCATCACATCCGCAAATACAGTATACATGTACTAAATATTCTAGGAGTAGAGGATATAATCAAATACGTGATTTCAAATCTAGGTGTTCATTATTAAAGTCTTAGGGGGTGTTGCTCAAAATCAACTGCAGATCAACTGCAACTTTACAAATTGTAACGCGCATTTTCATTCGCGCGCGATATGCGCATTTAATAAGACGCGCATGAAACAATGATTTTGATTGGTGCGTTCCGATCAACTGCAACTTGCGATCAATTGCAACTTTTGAGCAACATCCCCTTAGTCGCACGCATGCAAATCGTGTAGATGTTACACGTTTTCTATTAATAATTAAATCATCTTGAGCAAAAATTTAATTATCGCTTACTCTAGTAATTGACAGCGTTATGCAGGACTTACATTATATGACGTGGCTGCATTGAGAGTGCTTGCTGAATACTCGAGGGTTCAAATCACACTTTTGCGTTTAGATGTCTCTGCCCACTGTTCATAAAATTTGAAAATCACTCAAACACTATATAATATATTTTCCGAAAAATTAAGTCGAACGTAAATTCAATGCTCCTTTGTAATGCTATTCAAATCGGAACCGGCTTGTTAATCATTGTTTTGTCCGCACAGTTCAATACACGGCGTACGGCTCTATGACCCATTTTATTTTGAGAAAATGATTTATATAGTTTTCTCAATGAATGCATACATAATGATGGGAAGATGCTGAAGGCGTTCGGCTGACGCTCGACGTACGCAAGTGTTAGCGTCGATTAAGCCTCTGTCCTTCATAATTCCGCGTTTACTAAGTATCTTTTAGATTTCATGAACTCTGAACAGACGTTTGTTATTAGGTGTGATTGAGCCTACAGTAAGCAAAGGCAGATTCACACCTTCGTATTCTAGCCTGCGTCGGCCTAGCGTATAAAAACGCTCACTGGACGCACAAAGACGCAGGTCATATTGTGGACGGACGTTGGGCGTAAGCTCGTTGGGCGCAAGTTAAACGTCAGTACACCGTCTCATCAGAGCATACAAGGCGCTCCAGGAGCATTTTTAATTACAAAAAACGCTGGGCCCACGCATGATAAAAACGCAAAGGTGTGAGTCGGCCATACGTTCTTCCTTTCACTGCGTTTACGGTTGGTTGCTTCGGAACGCGCAATATGATTTGGTGTAAATATAATTGCAGGTTTTGTATTCCCAGCGATTAACTCCCCACATGATACTGGCGTTATACAATACGGACTATTATTCCAAGTGATTATTCATGCCGAGAAATGATTCATTGCTTGTCGATAATTTATTGTATCCTTGAATATACCTATATCAGCCCCGTATACTTCCGTACCATCGCTAAACGTCTTGCTTTGTGCTTGTGGAGTGCAAAACAATTAATTGCACCTGCCCGTGAAGAGTAGTATACAGTAAATTCTACAGTTGTATAAAGCCATAATCGTGTTTGATAGTACTCCTGGTGCTTCTTCAGCTCGTCCGTTCTAAGAAGGCAAAACAAAAATGGATTCAAGTTGCAGATCAACGGTGATGTTAGCAGTGGTCTTTGCAGGACTGTTTACATTGGCTAATGCTTATGGAACGGGAGCGCCTGTCCGAGCCTGCGCAGGGGCTCAACCCATCCACTCGCCCAATGTGCAGCCCCTGGACCCGGCTAACAACCCATACAGTTTCGATCTGACCGTCAGTGAGTACGTTCCTGGAGAGAATCTTGAAGGTAAGAAGAAAGTTGGTTCTTTCATTGCATTCTGTTCTCAAGATATGGACTAGTTTTAGGAACGGTGGCACTTCATATATCTAATTACATTATGGGGCGCAGTAAAAAGTTGAATACATGCAGTTTTTTAATATGTTTATGGTGTGTTCGGATAAAATCGACACAGAAATTGTTTTAATTTTGCAACATGAAAATTGCGCCCTGAATCGACTTTTCCGTCAGCACACAGCCTGACGAGCCAAAGTATTGTGAATTTATAAATTGTACGCAGGCGGAAACGCTGTTCGCCCAGCATCTAAAGTGAGGCAATCAAGCTTTTATTGGTTGGTATGTGGTTGTGACATTCAGACTAAAATATATCTGAATATGTGTGAAAATTATCTCCCAATTTTGTACACATCGATTTATATGATTGTAGGGCCATTTCTAGCGTTTGAGCTCTCACGGAAGACCAGCTCCCTGACTGGACAAACTGAATTTCGCCAATCATATGTGCAGTATTTTTAGATTTAAAATGTTTTTAACACGAAATTAAATTCAATTCAATGTGATTCAATTCATCTCGTCCAGGGTATTTTTCTATCATATATTCGAAACATGTCATGAGACAAGCTGACTCAATCTGCTCTAAATTCTTCATGATCATAATCATCATCATCATCATCATCATCATCATCGTCATCATCATCGTCATTATCATCGTCACCATCATCATCATGATCATCATCACCATTGCCATGATCATCATAATCATCATCATCCTCATCATCATCATCATCATCATTATCATTATCATCATTATCATCATCATCGTCGTCGTCGTCGTCATCATCATCATCATCATAATCATCATCATCATCATCATCATCATCATTATCATCATCATCATTATCATCATCATCATCATCATCATCGTCATCATCATGATCATCATCACCATTACCATAATCATCATTATCATTGTCATCATCATCATCATCATCATCATCATAATCATCATCATCATCATCATCATCATCATCATCATCATCATCATCATCATTATCAACATTATCATCATCAACAACAACATTTGCACCAACCATACCATCGTCGTCATCATCACCATATTTGTATCGTACATGAATTATTTTCTAATAGAGCCCCCCTCCCAAAAAAAAAAGCATGTGTCATGTCATCCCTTTCGTTTACCTGTTCAATACAACTCGGAAGATGGGGCACTTGAGACAATGTTGACTGCCCTGTGCATATACTCACATAATTCTGCAGAATTATCATTGCATCCCCGCTTTTGCATTGCAAATCGCCACACCGTTACATCACTTATTACTCTGAATTATTTACCCCCTTCGTAAAATCACACACCGTAAAGATCTCTGCCAGCAGCTGAACAAAATTCTGCAGAACTATCATTGTATCCCCACTGTTGCATTGCAAATCGCCACACCATTACATCACTTATCACTCAGAATTATTTACCCCCTTCGTAAAATCACACACCGTAACGACCTCTGCCAGCAGCTGAACAAAATTCTGCAGAACTATCATTGTATCCCCACTGTTGCATTGCAAATCGCTGCACCATTACATCACTCTGAATTATGTANTCACTCGCAGTGACGATCTCTTCCAGCAGCGGGAGCGTGAACGGGTTCTTCTTGCAGGGACGAAGGGTCGACACCGGGGCGGCTGTTGGCACCTTCCTGGACCCCCTTCCATCGGTTACTAAGGTCCTTCAATGCACGACTGCTCGTGATAGCGTCACTCACTCCAGTGCTTACGGGAAAACTGGTCTAACCTTCACATGGCAAGCCCCTGGAGCAGGCAAGGGAGAGATTCAGTTCGTGTAAGTTTCTGACCGTTGGGGGGGGGGGCAGTCACACCTCCACACTGATCCCACCCTGCTGTCAAATTGAATTATTTTAAATTCGAACTGCACTCTTAATTCCAAATCCCCTTTTCAAAATTAAAATGTTCATGGCGCAAATTTGAAAAATATGTGCAGAATTAAAATAAATCATACATAGCAGAGAAAAAAGAAGTGATAGAAAAATAACCGTCTAGTTAAAAATAACTGGGCGAGTAGTCAGCTAACAGCCAATTTGTGAACTACTCATTATTTTACTAATTTCTAACATTTTTAGTCCGCTTTTAGAAGCGAAGAAGCGGGTTCTGAGACGCCAGGGGCGCCCCAGTGGAAATTTACACTAAGTCGGCCCTTGATTTAAATATGCCGAAAATCATGTGGGATGGGTCTAGTCAGAAATAGCCGAAACTCAGTCAAACCCAGCAAGATATATTGTTAAATTTAACTAAACCTACAGTTGGCTGTCAGCCGACTATACTTTCTAGTAATAATTATAATTTTGTTGATGTAGTTTGAAAGCAGTGTAGGATGGGTCTGTTGATGACTGCATGTCCCATTACACTGTTAAAAGCGTGTTAAAAAGAAAAGAGTTCACAAAAGAGTGTACCAGAAGGGTATATGCACGCTAAGTGGCCTTCATAGAATGGAACGGAATTTCTCATCAGCTCGATCGGTATAGGTAAGCACGTCCAAACGTTTCATATAGTTGAGAATTACGACGAATCTTTCTCGATATTCTGTATAAAGTAGAACTCCATTTATAGTTACTTAGCCTGTTTTTTTTTCTTGGGTTATCATATTTCATTTCATAAGGGTTATTACAATTAGTTTATCGGAAGTAAGAAATAGTAAAATGACCTACGTGATTTGTTATGGTAGAAAAATAAAAATACCGCCCCCCCCCCAAAAAAAAAAAATATAATAATAATCTACCCAACAAAAGTACTGGATCATTTGAAAATAACCAAAAATGATCAAAATACTCACTGCCAAAGCAAATATGGGGAAAGAAATATGCTGGAATACAATTGTAAATAGGGCAACTAATGCAAACAGAAAGACCAAACTGAATAGCTTGAAGTTTGAGTATGGCGGACCCCGTCATGCATGGCTGCCCCTCGCCTGGCCTTGAGAATACGAGAATAAAACCAAATCAAAATCAAAATCAAATAAAATACGTTTATACGTGGCAAGTAAACAATACGACCCATTTTTAATAGAGAAGGAGAAAGAGAGAAGCTATAGAAATCTTCTTAATCATGCAGATCTTTGTTTATTCTGCATGGAAAGGGTCTACAAAGGCCGACTCACACATTTGCGCTTTTAGCCTGCGTCTGCCCAGCATTTTCGAAAATTAAAAACGCTCTCTCGATGCACAAAGACGCAAGTCATACAGTGGACACTCTGCGCTCGGGGAGCGTTTTTAATTTCCAAAACACTGGGCCGATACAGGTTAAAAACGCAACGGGTGTGAGTCAGCCTTGAGGTTTAGTGTGCATTCATAATTTTCTTTTTATATTCATATGACTTACGGTATTGAAAGAAACAAATGAATTTTAACAATTACCAAAATAGAATGATCCCCCCCCCCCAAAAAAAAGGAAGAAAAATGAAGATTTTGCTTACAAAAGATCAAACTATAATTTCATAGGAACAATCCAGGCTGACGCCGCAAGGATATTGGCTTCCTGGGGCCAATTGCCAGAAATGGTTTTGGCTTCTTAACTTGTTGTGCGGCCTTCACTGATAATATAGACGTTTCAACGTTTTTGTCTATGTTAAGATGATGGCACAAGAAGTTAAGACGGCTTGGCAAGAAGAGGATACCTAAGACCATTTTGTGCAACTGGCCCCTGGAGAACGTGTAAAATTCTGCACTGGCAATCATATTCATGTTGGTTTTGTTTGTTCTACACCCCTGTAGGAAGACTGTTAGCATCCTTTTATTGTGCAAAGGTGGAGTAGATTTATCTACTGGGTTGCGTACAGCATAAAGTGCATGCTTTTCTTGCGGAAGGAAATACAATATCATCGTTCGTGTGTTTACCTTAAAATATTATAGCGTTTGAGCGTGAATATTTGAGAACTCTTGAGTGGAAATATGTTTTTTTTATGTTAATTAAATTCTTTAGTGAACACGTAGTAAGTAAAACATGATATTCCTAAACATAAATACATAAAAGCACATAAATAAAAAACAGAAATTCAGTAAAAAGTTTTTTTTTTTTTTTTGACTCCTCTCCTGTTCCAGTGGCGCTGTTGCAATAGACCATGATAATTTCTACGGAGGAATGATGTCGAGCACCCTACAGGAGGGAGGTGGTAAGTATTATACCCTCTTCGGAAAACAAAACTAATACACTCGTTGAGAAATAGTCAGATTAATAGATACAAATGATTCCATCCCTAGTCAAAAGTGACTAGAATTTGATTAAAATGACTAAAAATCAAGTAATTTCTGACCAGATTCTTAGTCCTTTTAGTCAGGTTATAACTTTTGACCAGCCAAAGATTAAGTCTTACTGGGATCCTTTAAACTCGTCAATCTGACCATTTTTAACCGTGTACCTTTTCCGAAATATTTCACAGTTCGATCAACCATTTTTTTTTTTCTTCAAAATCTCGTGCCTTTGTGATTCTTTATTCTTCCTTCTTTCTCACTTCAAACATGCACGATCTTGAAAGAAGAAAGAAATCCTTTTTTTAAATCTACTTTGTTGTAATTGTTTATATGCTTAGTACTTTTTCTAGGGGTCCGAAATTATGCAAGTTTTGCTTCTCGGCGGATTTTCTTCATTTCCTTGGTTGTATGGATTTTAATGCATGTGACGTAACATGTGTACACGTAATCAAGGAACACGTTCTGTATGCCTAAAAGGGTCATCGAGCTGAGTTATAAAAACATCTTCATTGAATATTTACTAGTTTTGCTTGCTTTTGAAAAAGTTGTAAGGCTTCATCCTTTCTCTGTTTTCCTTGTTAAAAGGCTTACTCACACATTCGCGTTTAAAGCCAACGACTACCCACTGTACATAAAACAAAACAAAACAGATATACAGACGGAAAATACTTGACCCACACTGTGTGCACTAGGTACAAATGAATTTTACAAAGTAAACAACTTCATTCAAGACTTCACAAAAGATTAATGTTCATTAAAAGATATCCTCCTTATTATTCACTGGACAGATGCTACAACTGTTCGAAATGTCTCCACAGAATGAGCGGGTAGGAATTTTGCATCCAGTTATTGTGAATGATTCAATGGAAGTTGTTTGTTGTGTCCATATCATTTGTTCTTTTAACTCACAAAATGCGGCGGCTTGATTTGATATACTTTTAAATAGCAAAATCTTAAAGTGTCACAATTTTTTGTCAGTAGCAGCCCTTACTTGTCGAAAATCCTTGGTTTAATATATAGAAATGTGTGTTTGTATACATGTATTTCCTGTTATACAGAGCCCCCAGTACTTTGATTGTTGATGGGGCTACCCTGTTAAAATAAAACGTAATAAATAAGTAAATAAACAAATAAATAAACTATGAAATTTATCATTTTTTTTCTAGCTATGACAACAAGTGGAATGAATGCCAATACCACTGATAGCGGTAAGAATTATAGATTCATTACATTTCATTCCATAGCATGTTAATGATTTATGCATGATTGCCGACTCAAACCCTTCAGTTTTTAGCCTGCGTTGGCCCAGCGTGTTTTGAAAATTAAAAACGCCCTCCGATCGCACAGGATAGGTTGATCGGACAATGGACTGACGCCCGGCTTGCGTTCAACGAGCATACGTCGAGCGTCAATCAACCGTATGACCTGCGTCTTTGTGCGCCCGGGGAGCGTTTTGATAATTAAAAAACGCTGGGCCGACGCAAGCTAAAAACGCAAAGGTGTGAGTCGGCATTTAAAGGGGAATTACACCCAGAAAATAATGTACTGTCGGTAAATGGAGAAAAATCAGATGAACAACCTGTGAAAATTTGAGCAAAATCGGATAATCCGTTCAAAAGTTATGAATTTTCAAAGTTATCATATCCACCTGTGCTGGGCATCCTTAAATTGGCAACGTATAGCTAATTAGCATAATCTGTGATGTCATACATGGAGAAGTCCTCATTCACTTTGCATATAAGTTTATCGAAAATGGATCAACATCATATTTGAAATGAGGAATCAACACCGTTCTTTCTGGAATGATTGCAGAATTGATATGGCTATAATATATTTAAACGACAAAACAAAATTTTGTCTACTTTTCTAGAAAAAGATAAAAATGTGACATTTTGTGTACAAAGTGAATGGAGAGTTCTCCATGTTGGCAGCCTGTACGTTTGCCAATTGAAGGAGCCCATGAAGGGTGTAAATCAAAACTTTGAAAATCCATAACTGTTCAATGGATTATCCGATTTTGCTCAAATGTTCACAGTTTGTTCATCTTATTTTTCTTCATTTAATGATAGCAATTTAATCTCTGAGTGTAGTTCCCCTTTAATGAGTTATGCTTGATACATCATATATTTAGGCTGATATCAATAGCAACGGGAAATGAGGAAAAGAACATTTTCTCGGAACTGAATTTCGATAGACCAAAGCGTGACAAAACAAAATTCAATTTCCTTTTCACTCAGGTGGTTATGAAATCCACGTCATAAAACACATGCAGAACTTTCAAGGCGATAGTCATTTGTTAATGGATTAAATGATTACAAACGCCTCGTGTCACCTTGAATGTTTAATATGTTCTCCTCTCTTGTTTAACACAATTAAGCAGATGAAACAATAATGGTACAAGAGAAGCAGCTAAAAATTAATGAAATGAAAATGCTACATACATGTAGTCAGTATCTAACAAATATTTAGTAAAGGAACGTAATCTTGAAATGATGGAGGCTTTTTATGACAATTTGTAATGTGATTATCTAAAAGCACAATTTTTTGTAAAGACAAATCGCAGTGACAGAGGCTCCTAAAAACTAATTTCTAATGTCCAATAATGTCCAGTGACATTTGTCACTGTATACATGTATTTTATCATATGTATAGGGGAGCTGTTCTACTTTCATTTATTTCAACCACTTGAAATTTGCTCTAAGCGACTGGAGTATCTAATTAGGATGGAGATTGTGCTATATAAGATCCATGGACTATTTATTTTTTTTAATCAATGCAAGTGTATGCTAAAAGTGATAGGTGATGATGTTGAACAAAATTTGGGGAACTTTAGCTTGTCATTCATGGGTTTTCAGTAAACGGAGAAAACTAAGATATAAACTTTCAAAATTTGAGCAACATCGGACAATCCGTTCAAAGGGTGTGAATTGTAAAGTTTTGCACCCCCATAGGCATCCTTAAATTGGTAACTTTGGCATAATCTGTGATGTCTGACATGGAGAACTCCTCATCAAACTTGTACATGAATTTATTAAAAATTGATCAAAATCATGTTCCAATCGAAGAATCACCACCATTCTTTCTGGAATGCCTGCAGGATTGATATAAATATACTTGAGCAAAAAAAAAATGCAATTTTGTATACTTTTCTACAAAAAGAAGAAAATGTGAAATTATGTGTACAAAGTGAATGGAGAGTTTTCTATGTTGACAGCCATTTTGTGCTTGTAGGTTTTCAACTCAAGGAGCCCATGAGGGGTAATGAAAACTTTGAAAATTCTCACAATTTGATCATTATATCTTATCCATCCATTGGCAGCACATGGACATGATGGATGTCTGGAGTTAATTCTCCTTTAAATACATTTTGAACATTTGAGAGCAAGCTTTACAGGGTATTTCGAATAACAATCTAGTTGGAAACCTAGGTTTGGAGATTTTGGGGGGATCAAAAGGGTCGATTTTTCTCGGGAAACTCACAATTAAAAGTTGTGCAAATTGTGATCTATTGAATTATTTACTTTGTTTCGTTATGGCATATTCAAGACTGAATCTGCCCCTCACTGAAAAGCACGATTCGTTATATTCAATCCCCTTCAAATATTCATTTCTTTCTGATTCATCGTCCGATTTAATGCAAATTTGTATTTGTTCGTTTTTATGTGTTGTTTCTCTTAATCGCACGGTGTGTTTTTTTTTCTGGGACAGACACATTCTTTGAAAAAGGCCTGCTGGAAAACTATACAATTTGTGTAAATTTCAAGAGATTATTTCGTCGTTTGATGTTTCTAATATTATTTTATGCTTTTGTTGCAACAACTACAGCTCCCACAAATACCACTGGCATGACTGGAGAAGGTAAGAAAACATCTAATTACATTACGTATGATGAAATCTAACAGAATCAATTTAGTATTCAAATGTCAAAACATTTCATACCATGCAAAGACTGAAATGTGCGGGTTAGGTCTTGTATTTCCAATCTACTGCAAAGTCTTGAAT